>CAKAOH010019271.1:0-37533 GCA_916701665.1 Sebastiscus tertius
TATCTCTCTGCACACAGTGTTTCACTGGTCTCAAGGCTCATTTTAAGACTCAATATTGGATTTAATGGGCTGTTCTTTGGGTATTTCTTTGGCTGTCTTACTGCAGTGTACACCTTATCCATGCAACCCAATCTCAAGACATTACAAGGACATTTCACGAGTCATGAGGATGCATTTTAGCCTTTTTTCGTGTCATTTGTACGCCTCTTTTCGCGTGTAATGCACGCAACAAAACTACAGTAACGTCCGCAGTTAGGTTTAGGCAACAAAACCACTTAGTCATTTGAAAGATTGAGACCTAAAGAAGTGAAAGTATCAAGTATTTTACAAGAAAACTGCTTTTTTCTTGCTGGAAACATACTTTAATTTAGTTTTAAATGGTTTGTGACTGTCTTAGTTACCTGATTGCAAAACCTTAGGGTCAATTAAGATAAAGAAGATGACAAATATGAATCATTTTGTGACGCCTCTCTCTGATTTCTCCCTGGAGGAGTCTCAACCCCCCAGCCTGGGAACCTCTGGTCTATAAGGTGCCGTTTATGTGGGCTGAATATTGTTTAATAATAAACCTGAGTTCAGGTTTATGGGCGTCTGCAAACCACAAGGTCAGAGAGCTGCACGGACAGTTTCCACCACAGTTAGTCATGATAATTGCTCTCATACAGAGCCGTAATCACGTTTAAATACCTAAAACTATAGTTTTTATCACAGGAGTTTGCAGGTTTTAACTTAAATTTGGGCTTAAAAGAACAATATTTCCAAATAAGGAAGTTGCAGAAGGAGAAATAAGACCTGTGTGGCCTCATTGGTTTATTGAACGCGAGGTTTGGTCGCAGTAGGCATCTCCTCCGGGTGTGGCACCTCTCTGCTCTCTCCCAAATAAAGGCAAAGCCACAAGTTGTACCCAAGCCCAACGTATAATACATCCACTGTGGTTTCCACTGAAATAACTCCTGCTTTAGAAAAGCAGCCTCTCTCGCGGGGAGAGGCTCCACCACATAATTAGTACTTAGAGACGTCACTAAACTGCCTGGATTAAAATACGCTCAGCGCTCAGTCGTAGCAGGTGGCCATATCTGCTCTTTTTCTCCTCTTTTTTTAGTTTTGTACTTTTCTTTCTTTCTTTTTTAGAAAGACTGGAGGACAAAGAGGGTTCAGGATTTTGATCCTTGACCAGCAGAGAACACACAGCCAAAAATACACTGCAAAAAATCCACCATTTGACACATTTTGGCACAGTTTTCTGATGATTAGGCTAAAAATAGAAATATATGCTCATCAATGTAGGAGTCTTGGAGGAACAGGGACGGCAGCATCAGCTTCCAGTAGACTTAGAATATATTTCAAATCTACTTTACAAGCTAAAAAGATTTTAAATAAAAAGAAAAAATAGGGTGAGACATTTAATTTAGTTTTACTTGCCTTTAAACATTTTATTTTATTTTATTTTAATTTAATTTAATTTAATTTAATTTAATTTATTTTATTTGAATTGAATTGAATTGAATTGAATTGAATTGAATTGAATTGATTTTATTTTATTTTATATTACTTTATTTTATTTTATTTTATTTTATTTTATTTTATTTTATTTTATTTTATTTTGTTTTATTTTATTTTTCGTCCTTTATTACAGGAGTGCAGGAGTTATGATGTTGGCCATACTTACAGCTTTCCTCCAATGTTTAGATATTTTATAGTGAGAAAGTAATAATGATAGTAAAGTAGAAAAAATAAAGAAAAATAATGATTAAGAATAAAAAATAAATACATTAAAAAATAAAGAAAAAGAAAAGAAAGTAGGCTAGTATAATGGTGCGCATGCATTTATCGTATATTCACACGTTTTCCTTTTTTTCTTGATATAATTGCACAAAAAAGATTAAATATATTATAGGACTCCAAAGCCATATTTTACTTCTTTACCTCTTGATGAAATGACATGTAGGTGGATTTTGAATACCGTGATGTGCGAACATGAAAACTGTACGTCTCATCTTGTTTCATGTTTACAGTTGCAGACATTACTGGTGCAAAGATGATTACATCCTTTCATCCAGACACATTCATAGACGCATTTAACAGCCAGGAGCTGTCAGGTCCAACCACAGTCTAGTCACTGACGGCCTATAAGTGCCTTGCTCAAGTGCAGCTGTCTGTCATCTAATTCTTAAATTAATACTTATTTTGGAAGTACATTTTTCTCTGAGGGTAAATTTACTTCTGCTCATTCTGGTTTCTTTTTACAACAAACAACATGTTATAAATATGCAAATCAAAAGCACGTCGTCATGTTGTCAGTGCACATAAGCCATTAATAAAAGCATGGTTTTCTGACTGAAACTTTAGTTATGCAAATATGCAAGTAAACAACTTGAGGGATCTCTTGTGTAGTCATGAATGATCTGTTGCTTATCATTGTTGTAATATTATTCTTTGAGTTTGGGCTGTTTTGTATGTGTTTTCTTGTTGAATTGTGTGTATTTAAAGGCCCATCTAGGGGCAGACTAGCTTAGGCTATAAATACTGGGGTATATATGAGGCATTGGTTCATTATATATATTAGATATTACATAAATTGAATATAGTTTGGTGACTTGTGAGAGACAGATTAAAAAAAAAAGGTCAAATTGAAGCAGCAACTCCGTTAAACAGCTGGATACTACAACTCCCATAATGCAACAGTAATACTACTTTATTATACCCTCCAACATCTTCTCAATACTAATATATTTATTATTTATTTAGTTATTTACCAGGGACAGTGCACATTATTCAACATTTCAGTTTCTACGTTGATGTAAATGTGCCAGAGTTCGTTAGAGAGCTCATTTTCATACAATACAACACAATAAAATACATAAATACATTACAGAATTAGCAGATATGTAAAATAATGAGTATGCAACAGCAGTGCCAGAGATGAGGTAGTATGATAACTCATGATTGGTTTGCTTTAAGCCATCTGATAATTGATGCTTGCTCTTAATTGATTAGGAACTGACTCAGTGAGGTGCAAACATCTGCAGAAATGTTTAATGTTTGTACTATGTGGCACTGGTGGTAGTTATTTGTCTTTTGGTCAAATACCGCCAGTTTAACACAGGCTTTTTAAGTAAAATATATTCTCTCCAACCCTGATGACATCACTCGGGTTATTTTCACCTTCCAGAGCCGCAGCAGACGACATTAAACTTTTTATTTTTTAATTAAAAACAAGCTGAGCAGTGCTCCCACGTGACTATAAACTGACTCTGATGGGTAGAATCTGTGGGATCTCCCTTTAAGGCTACAGGGTCGTAATTATGAGGCTTTGTGTTATACAGTTAGAGAGTTTATTGTCTTCTTTCTCTGCCTGTAACAGGAAGGAATCAATTCATGAAACAGTTTTTATTGTGTTGCTTAGTAATGGGTGCAGCCTGCTGGCCAGATGTGGAAAGTACAGTTCGATTGTGGTATTTAGGGGGGGTCCTTTAAACGTTTGCATGTTGTTGAATCAAACAATATCCTACAGCTGTGGTGTTATAAATGTTTCATGATCCTTTGGGAGTGTTTTAAAGAAGGTCTAAATACACCTTTCACATGCACCTCTGGTCCAGATGTTCACTGCTGCTCTGCTTGACTCAGACAGCTGCACAGAAAACGGGAAGGTCTACTCCCACAATCAGATCTGGAGCCCAGAGCCGTGTCGAACGTGTGTGTGTGACACGGGCGCTGTAGTGTGCGAGGACGAGGTGTGTGAGGAGCTCAGTAACTGCCACACAACTGTGACTCTGCAGGGCCAATGTTGCCCCGTGTGCTCCACTGCAGCTCACGGTACAGACTCTAACGCAGGTAAATCACTGCTTTAATCCCTCCTACTGGGAACACTGGTCCTTTCAGATGGTGCAACAAATCATTATGGGGTTTTTACGATCAGTATTGTTCTAATAAAAGACAGGAGGTATTTTATTCCCAGTTAACTATCCCTCCTCTTGTTAGAAACTCTCTTTTGTCCCTGTCAGGATCCTGTAGGACTGATGAGTCAGCGTTTCCAGTGATCTGATTGGTCAGTGTTCAGGCTGAACTAATGTAAACAGCTGGTGCAGTAGGTGAAGTGGAGATGCTCTGGTAAACTTTAACTTAATCTTTACACCTTTACAGAGACTGTAAGTCAAGCCATGTGAATTATATGTCTTTATTAGTCTGCAAATTGAAATTGTGTGGAAACCAAGCCAAACTGCTGGTCAGGTTTTATCACTCCAACCTGTCAACGAGACATCTAGATGCAGATTAGAGTTTTTCCTTAGAGATATAATGATCTTCTGGAGGCAGAAATAATGTAGTTTAAAGGAACAGTGTGTAATCTATCAGCAGAAATGGAATATAATATTAATAAATATGTTTTCTTTAGCGTTTAACAGCGGTTTAGCCCCCAGGGTGAATTTTCTGTGCACCAATTTCTGCCTTTTCTGGTGGAAATATCTCTATTTCTATAAAGGAAAACACAAAATTCAAGCACCAAGTTACAATTCAAAATATTAATAAAAATATAATGGAATATAATGCAGTAATTACAAGACTGTTGAAGGACCCCAGTATGCAGAAATATTCAAATACACCATTTTAGAATAGGCGAAAATAACACATTTATACTGCATGTGATTATCATAAAGTCTGTAAATGGGAGACTCGTGGGTATAACCCATTCACATATCTGGAGGTCAGAGGTCAAGGGACCTCTTTGAAAATGGCGATGACAGTTTTTCCTCTCCAAAATTTAGGCACTGAAACAAAGCGATTGTTAAAATAAAGCGTTTTTTGAACATTAAAGTATTTAAACATGTTCTAGAAACCAAAAATACAAGTATGAACATGAAAGTGAGCATGATAGGTCCTTTTTAAATAAGCCTACTAGTGGAAAACCTCTTCTTAAACTTTCTTAAGCTTTGTCCACTGAGGTTTTACCTGTCCTAGAAAGATCATTTCTGCTTTCAGAGAGCTCTGCCTACAAGTTTACAAATCTAAACTTCATCTTTAAACAGGAAGCACATCTGTAGGTGGAAACTGGGTGTTATAATCCACAAACTACCATGCCAGTAGGCCTAAACATACTGTACTAGTGAGTGTTACTTTTGCTGCTCGTCTTCACCACAGGCTCCACAATTCAACCTAAGGAAACCAGTTTTCCCTCACTGTGTTTACAGGTTTTCTTTCAACAATTACAGACCCACAAGAATCATGATTGTTTTCTCTTGGTTTAAACTTGTGGAGGAGTCTGGATTAGCTCCACTGGAGGAGAAGTTTAGATGATTTCTGAGCGAAAATAGACCAGCTATTATTGTGACTATACTTTCCATAGTGAGAACAAAGGAAAGGGGATTAGAGCGATGCAGTTTTAGGGATTAAACTGAAGGGTTTGATGCAATAAGTAGTGCAATATCTGAGGAAAATGTTGCTCTAGGTGTCATGATTGAAAACCCCATAATGATGCTCACCATCACCGCCAACTGAGAGGGAATAACCCACACTACTGACTGCTGTTCTGTCTCATGAAGATGCCTGCACAGAAAACGGGAAGGTCTACTCCCACAATCAGATCTGGAGCCCAGAGCCGTGTCGGATCTGTGTGTGCGACACGGGCCATGTAGTGTGTGAGGAGGTGGTGTGTGAGGAGCTCAGTCACTGCCAAACAACCGAGGCCCCCGAGGGCGAGTGTTGCCCCGTGTGCTCCACGGCAGCACCACGTCCTCCTAGCACGGACAATAAAACTGGTAATAAATATTTAAGAAGCATTTTGTTCCATAAATATCCACATTTACAAATACTCCTTGGGTGTATTTATGTGGATTTCTATGTGGTTTTAAAGTAGAGGAGACTGGAATGATTGCTGTGCAAGAGAAGATCATTTTTACTGTCAAATACTGACGATAAATTCTGATGATCTCATTTAGGGATGAATGTTTTCACCTCTTTCAAATCCCTTGTCATTGTTTTTCTTGTTTTACATGTGCGTTTACATGTAAGCTTATGAACTCTCACTGTGACATTCACTAAAACTGGGTTAAGTGATGGGTAATGTTTCATTTTAGCTTTGGGTTTTGCCAAAAGACGAAGGAACACTTTATGCATTTATGGCATTTTGAAGCTACACAGTTCATGATGCATTGGATCTCTCCATGCTTATCTCTTGGAGACTGAAAGCCTAGCATGCATAATGATGAGTTGCACACCAACTATCAGCTGACTACAGAGCGACCCCGGGTACTGATTGTTCTTTCTCATAAAGATTCCTGCACAGAGGATGGAAAGGTCTACTCCAACGATCAGATATGGAGCCCAGAGCCGTGTCGAGTCTGTATATGTGATGTTGGGACGGTGGTTTGTGAGGACGTGGTGTGTGAGGATTTAGGGGACTGCGAGACCGCTGAGACCCCCGAGGGCGAGTGCTGCCCCGTGTGCACGGCTGCAGCATGGCGGCCTCACACAGACACTGAAACTGGTAACGGTGGATGCATCCTGGTTGATTCTTTGCAGTGTTTGTGTTGAGTTTACTCAACTTCAGCAGTCGGACAATCCTCCCATCTGTGTCGGGACTGCTGGTGCTCTTTGTCTCCATCTTCTTCAGGCTCCATCTCGTGCACACAACCTGGAAATGATGTTCTTGTTAATCCTATAATGTTCAAAGTTTCCCATTGACTTCACCATCCGTTTGCAAAAGGAATACATTGACTTTTTGCCTGATAAGATCACTTCTCAACCTACTTTGGTAGCAATTTACTGCTGCACAAAAGGAAATTGAGCAAGTAACTTATTAACCAAATAAGGTGTATTCCTCTGGGAAATTGTCACCTCCATCGTCATGTTCAATGTTGTTCATTGCACTTCATATGCGCTTTTGATGATGCTAGTTGCCACATTTATTGGTCTTTACGCTTATTGTGAGTTGCTTTCCATTTCAGCACCAATTAAGGCTTAAAGTATTTAAATGAAATGTTTCTTTCTTTAAAAAAGATGCACTGTTTAAAGCCCCTATGTGTAGAATTTGTGACTTTGGCGACTCCCATTGGTCGTATCAAGAAAGACAGTAGTGCATGCCATGACACCTTTTTTCCACCAGCAAAAGCGTGTGCTATCAAAGTAATTTGCAGGATTATAAAAGCACAAAAAATCGACACATAGGGGCTTTAAAAACAGGACTATTTGCACTGTTTTAGAATAATTTGTGGCATGAAAGTTAAGCATGTTGGAGTATGCCATTAGAATTTAAGATTTATTGTAGTATTTAAAGAAAAAGTTTGACATAACTCTTGGCAAGAAAGCAAAAAAAGCATAAAATGTCGAACTTTTCCTTCAAATCTTTCAAATATTGACTGTTTCATTTCAGGTCATACGGTCAACATTCATTTCTACCACCTTGCGGATATTAATTCAACCTCTCTACGTTTCCGTTTCATAAAGATACCTGCACAGAAAATGGAAAAGTCTACGCCCACAGCGACATGTGGAACCCGGAGCCGTGTCGGATCTGTTTGTGCGAGATGGGGACCGCTGTGTGTGAAAACGTGGTCTGCGAGGACCTCGGCGACTGTCTGAAAACTGTGACCCCAGAGGGCGAGTGTTGCCCCGTGTGCTTGACTGCAGCTTCAACATCAACTCCCAGTGCAGACCCCTCAACGGGTAAATGCTTTTTATAATCCTGTCATGTTACTAATAGTGCTTCTTTTATTAAAAAACATCTGTCCTGTGTTGCAGCTGCAGATGAGAAGAAAGGTGAAAGCTGCACGGTCGAGGAGGTGGTCTACGAGCACAACCACATCTGGAAACCAGAGCCTTGTAGCGTTTGCGTTTGCGACAACGGCGTCGCCATCTGCGACGAGGTGCAGTGCGAACTGATGCCGAACTGTGAGAAGGTCGTCACACCTGAGGGACAGTGCTGCCCCGTGTGTGAGAGCTTTGCCAGCGCCAGCAGGACGATAGGTGAGACCAATCAAAATCCATTTATTACCAAGTGGGTGTGCACATATTTGACTTGTACCGGGGAAGGTACATTTGACACGGAAAAAATGGCCACCAAATAGGCGCTAAATATTCCTAAATGTTGCAGAAAACTGACTTTATGAGTCTTGATGATGTCCAAGGTGTGTCTAATCATCTTGAACATACCTTGGACATCATCAAGAGTCATAAAATCATATTTCTGCAGCAAAATCTTTAAAAATGCCACGGCCCTCAGGGGCCAAATTTGCAGCGCCTCGATATTTATATCTTTTCCTAACATATAAACCTACATTTGTGCCAAATATTTATGGATATTTCAGCTTAGCTGCCCCCCTATTGGTGCATAACAATAAACACAGTGCAAAAATATAGAATAGAAAATTAAAAAATATTTAAGAATACGTGAAAATCTGTTTTATTAAAGTGTATTAAAGTGTCTGTTTTTAAAGTATACAATTGTGCAGGATTGTGCAAATTATTAGTTTCACAGTTCAGAGTTTATTTGAATTAGTTAAACCGGTAATTTATTGTTTAAAGAGGCGGAAAAGCAGTGATGTCACAGTGTGCAGACACGCCTTGGAGTACACTTCTACATCACTGCTGCAGGATGAGAAGCTAAAACACTGGAGGTCAGCAAGATTTAAGTGGTGTAAAGTTAAGACCTTTATAAATAAAAGTTACAAACAAGGAACTCTTGTAGTTGTAGTTAAAGACCGTGGCCACAAGAGGGCGTTAAAACTAATTTTCTGAATGTGATGTTACTGTTATTTAATTGAGACTGTAGCTAGTTTACCAACGGAGCCAATGTTAGAACAGATATTAACTCTACTTATTTATTTTTCAAAAGACTTTATTTTAATTTGTGAACAATACAAAGAACAATTAAACAATATATAGGTAAACAATATATTATTTTATACAAACACTATAATATTATTATTATTATTATTATATTATTATCATTATTATTGTTAATCATAATAATAATATTATTATATATTATTATTTATTATTATTATTATATATTATTTATTATTATTATTATTATTATCATTATTATTATTATTGTTAATATTATTATTATTATTATTATATATTATTAATTTTTTTGTTTAGCTTTTTTTCTGTTTTTTTTCTTAAATTTTTCCTTGTTTTTATCTCTATTAATACTTTCTTTATTCCTTTATTGTTTTTCAATAAATGTCACTATAAAATACAATATATAAACATTGTAGGAATTATATAAGTTTGAACATTAAGTAAATTAAATATAAAAAAGCTACATAAATAATGTAGGTTTAGGAGGGTATATCACTGTGCAGATTGAAGTTTAAATGTAATTAACTTTCTTTTTTATGTGTTTTCTACAGAAATTATGGGCTACAAGGTAAATCATGATTAATTCTGACATGATTCATATTTAAAAATATATAAATATTATTGTTCTCTAAATTAAAAGTTTTAAATATGTTTCCTTTATAGGGACAGAAAGGTGAACCAGGTGATATCCCATATGTAAGTACATTTTTTATACAAAAAAATATATATATTTCAGCTTCCAATGAATAATAAAATTTTAATCTTCAGTGTGTTTTGTCTACAAGGTCTTAACATTGTTTTTTTTTTTACTCTCAGGTGTTAGGACCTCCTGGACCTTCAGGACCCCCGGTGGGTTTTTCCTGCTTTTACTCTCTATTGTTTCTGTGTTTACTCTGATATATGTGCACAATTAGATAATATATATAGTTGAAATAGATGATTAGGTTATAATAATGTCTATGCACTAATTTGGACACTAGAGGGCCTCAGAGTGTCATAATGATTGGAGATGTTATTATAGTACAATAACTTTTGTATTGTTTGCTGACCTGCTTTCTATTAAGGCCAAAGAAATTAAATTATATATACAATATTCTGTGCCAATATTAATAATATTAATGATAATAATTTATCATAATTGTGATGTAATGTTGCACATGTTTAACAGCAGTCTGCACACAAGTAATTTAACGTATAAATATGATATCTATCTTGTGGTTCAGGGTCCTCCAGGAGCTCAGGGACACACTGGACCACGAGGCTTTAAAGGCAGACGGGTGAGTCTGAATGAACACTATTGACGCTGTAAATCTACAAACTAATCTGCTAATGGAAACAGCCAACAATTAACCGTCCATACCCTGCAGGGATTTGAGGGACCTCCAGGATTTGACGGAGAGCCCGGTGTGCCAGGAAATCCAGGAGAGGCTGGAGCCCCAGGCCATCCCACCCACCCAGGGGTGAGTTTATCTCAGAGTCAATTAAGAAATCTGCATCTTTTATAGAAAATAAAACCCACTCCTCTACAGTTTGTTTGAACATTTCTTTGCTTAACATTCATCTTTAATCATTTTCCTCCCAAAAGGGCAACCTGGTGTCTCAGATGGCGGCCGGTTTCGGGGAGAAGTCTGGGAGTATGGCTGGGATGATATCAGGATCAAGGGTGAGTGCTGCACTGGAAAGGATATATTTTACATATATGCAAAATTTGTGTGTACACTATAAACAAGGGTGTATGAAATGTTGCTATTTCAGGGTGAACCAGGACCACGAGGACCTCCAGGGACGACTGGAGCACAAGTACGTTTTAACTTCCTAGCAAAGATTTAAAGGCTCAATTTGTATTTGTTGTCTTAAGAGTCGATGTGCATTTCCTTACATCATAAGTGACTATCGTTATCTCCCCTGTTCAGGGTCCAAGTGGTGGTCAGGGAATCCCAGGAGAGGCTGGAGACCCAGGACCGATGGTAGGAACAGTTCTACTTCTCCAACGTTTGAAACGTTTGAGTCAGACGTGACGGTTCTTTGTGTTTGTCCACAGGGTGAGCCGGGTTATCGAGGACCAGACGGGCCTCCAGGAAAACCCGGAGCTGATGTGAGTCAAACATACAAGTTCCTTGTGTGTTTATTCAAGAGATGAGGCACCAAGTCTGCAGACGCCTTCTCTATTCTTTCCCTTCCTAACCTTGAACCATCAGAGACACATGCAGGTGGTCTCACATGAACACAGCAGGAGAGACAGAGGTCCATTGTAGATCACACAAGCCACAGAGAGCTGATTACACACAACACATCCGCTTGAAAATGCAGAAAATGCTGTTAGTATCATCAGTAATGATTCATCAGGATGATCTTTTTTCCTACTCAGGGAGAACCTGGACCTGCAGGCGCTACAGGAGAACCAGGATTTCCAGGATCTGCGGTAACTCAGTCACCTCCCAGTCTTAATCATAACCGAGCAACACATGAAACATTGATTCTGCATATTTATAATATAAAGTAACAACGTGAGTGTTGATTATTTGTTTCACTGCAGGGTGCCAGAGGGTTCCCAGGACTTCCAGGTCATCCAGGACTGAAAGGTCACAAGGTCAGCCGCCCTAACCCTAGCGATGCATGCTTCCTGATGAAAAGCCATACCAAGCTTCACTTTTCATGCTTTTATGTAAGAAACATCAAGAACTTATCGTGATTTTAAATCTCCCCAACAGGGTCATGCCGGTCTTCTTGGGCCGAGAGGCGAGTCTGGAGCGGTTGGAACCAAGGTGTGGATTTATCATCTAATCTTCATCATATTATTGATATATTAAGATGATTATAAAGAACGTATATCATTGTTTGGGCTGCTAAGAACCCCTCACATTGTGTCTGTGTCTTTGTGTTCTGCAGGGTAAATCTGGTACTCCAGGTGTGATGGGTGCTCCAGGCCCTCTGGTAGGCAACACATATAACAGCTCATCACCTCATACAGAGTCAGGTTTGTTTCGTACAGATGCTGAGCTGGTGTTTTGTTTCAGGGACCAGCCGGCATGCAGGGAGAACGAGGCCGAGTCGGACCAACCGGTCCTCTGGTGAGAAAAGCTAAATTATTTGTTCGGGAAAAGTGCAAAAATGTAAAAAAGGTGTTGCAGTTTGAGACGTTTTCTTTCTCTTTCAGGGAAAACGTGGAGCAGCCGGCCACGTTGGCAAACCCGGACCTCTGGTAAGGACTTCTATCTACTGTAGAAATAAAGCAATAGGTACCAGAGACAAGGTCTGCAAATTAGCAACAGCTAGAAGTCCGACATAATAATAAATAAAAACATAATGTTATTGTCTCTCTCTCTGCAAGATAATAAATATGCTTTCCACTATTGCTTTAAATTTCTACTTTAATGCATCACTAGTTTGTGGACATTCTTTATCCAGATAAAACACAGATTGTGAACAAAACAAACTGATTTTGTATTGAGTATTTAACAAAACTTCCTTTCACAACAGGGTCCAATGGGAATCTCCGGTGTTCCAGGATTTCCCGGTAACGCAGGAATGAAGGTGAGACATTTTTATCTGATTTAGCTCACAGAGAAATCTTGGATTCTCTCGTAGTAAATTTGAGATATTGGTGGAACTGTGCTGCCAAACCAATAGTGTGACTGTTGCATAACGAAACACACACTTACCATTACTTCAGTTCATTACGTCCCATAATATCCTGCTGTTGGATTCAATTTGGAGCAGATAACTTGACATGATCATTAGTAGAAAATGAGTGCTTTATTATATCACGTCAAACACCAAACCACCAAAATATGAGCTCTTAAATCTCACTAAAAGAGAATTGAAATTGTATTAAGAGGTTGTTGAATCTGTCCTCTGGTGCAGGGTGAACAAGGACCAACAGGAGTCAGAGGAAGTGCAGGACAGCAGGGTCCCAGAGGGGACGTGGGTCACGTGGGACCAGCTGGACCGCCAGGACAGCAGGTGGGTTAATTTTAATAATTTAAACCTGTGAAAGTGAGCACATCCTGTCGGACTGTCTTTAGATTATTAATTCATATCAATAATAATGTTTTTAACAGGGTGCTGAGGGACCTGACGGAGCTCCAGGAAGCCGCGGCTCAACAGTAAGTGTAGCTGCATCAGTTATGGATGGACTGTTTCAAACACTATTTCTGTTGTTAATGAATGTTTTTATTAAATCTATATCTCCTCCTCCTCCTCCTCCTCCTCAGGGTATAGCAGGTGTCCTGGGTCCATCAGGGTTGTTGGGCCCACAAGGTCCCCCCGGCCCCCAGGGAACTACAGGAGCAGAAGGACCAAAAGGACAATTGGTACGAGCTCCCATTGCATCTAATTTTCCTTTGTCTAAATATGTTTGTATAATCGAATGCACTTGGATCTTTAATGTTTTGACCTGTGATGATCTTTTCCAGGGTGAAGCTGGACTGCTTGGATTCAAAGGAGAAGCTGGATTCAAGGGAGAAAGAGTAAGACCCTTTACAATCCTAAAATAAAGACAGACCGTCCTCCACACACCACCCTATAGGTCGTCTGTGCAAGCAGCTTATTACGACCCATGTTTACCTTTATTGTTAGGTGGCGATCTCTAGTGGCCGTAGTAATTATGAGGGGAGCAAAGGAGGAAGTCAGTTACTATAAAGAGCAACAAAGTCCGGTTAGCGAGGAGCTCAGGGAGCGTTATTACGAATCCTACTATATCGAAGGCCTGATATTCTTACCCTAACCCTAACCAATCTCACTCCTCATGTTTAAATCTAACCAATCCAACCAATGAAGGCAGCGAGTTCTAGCCAATCAGAGGCAGAGTAGGGCGGGTCATGCCTTCGCCATAGCAGGACTTTCACCCAGGAGACCGCTGTTCGTGTCCTGTGTGAAACCAAAAGTGAACTTTCGTAACATATTTACATAACCTATGTAACAAATGTCGTTTGGATATGAGGATGTGTTGATTAAAGAACATAAAAGTTGATTGATATTGATGGACTGATTGCTTGGTTAGGGCGACCATGGTATTCCGGGTCCTTTGGGCCCAATGGGAGAGGAAGGAAAGCGTGGACCACGAGGTGATGGTGGATCCGTCGGGCCTATAGGACCTACAGGAGAGACAGTGAGTCAACCTCATCTTAAAGAAAACTATTTATACGATCTTTTAAGAGTCTCACAGCCTGAAATGTATTGGAAACTCACATCTCCAATCTGGATTTGTTCTAGGGATCTCCAGGAAACCGAGGTTTCCCCGGTGGAGATGGTTTACCAGGCCAGAAGGTGAGCTGACTTCACATCAAACTAACTAACTAATGTTGTTAATTGGGATTATTCCAGACCATGACGTGTGTTTCTGTGCCCAACAGGGAGCTCAGGGTGAAAGAGGACTGCCGGGGTCGTTCGGCGCCAAAGGTTTAGATGGAGATCTGGGACGTAATGGAGAGCCGGGTTTAACTGGAGCTCGGGTAAAGCAGACACATCCCATGTTGTCACTGTTTTGTGTTGTTAATTGATTTCCAGTAATAAATATATACATATATTTGCAAAAAGCAGCATATTCGTCCACTCCCATGTTGATAAGAGTATTAAATACTTGACAAATCTCCTTTTAAGGTATTTTAAACAGATAAAAAATGTGCGATTAATCACGATAAAGTATTTTAATCGATTGACAGCCTTAATTTTAAGACATCTTTTTATAAACTCACTCTTTAACTGGGTGAATTTTTGGTGAGTAGGAACATATAGTACTTTGTTTATTTCAAGCTTCACCTAAAACATGAAAGAAAGCATCAAATCCACGTGGAATGAAGTGGGAAATATCAGGAATATTGTTCTCCGTCTACAATATTTATATATTATTAACTTTTGAGGAGAAGCTGCGGCTTCAAAAGCAGGTATCTGAGGTTGTTCTGTAACTGTGTGTGTGATTTCACAGGGTCTGACGGGACTTATCGGCGCCCAGGGATCAGAGGGAAAGCTCGGACCAATGGTGCGCCAACAGTTTCATCACACATCAAAGTTTCACTACATACCAAAACAACTAGATACCAAATTCAGTAAATCTTTCGATCTTTCCAGGGCTCAGCGGGAGATGATGGCAAACAAGGCCCAGCTGGTTCTACTGGAAACCGAGGTGGAACTGGACCCATGGGCCTGCCAGGACCTAAAGGCTTCGCTGTCAGTAATTATGTTGTTTATGCACCACTTTAATAATCAGATATTTAGTGCAGCAACAGATGATGACTTCTGTTGATTTCCAGGGCGATGCTGGGAAGCTTGGAGAGGCTGGCAGCTCTGGTCCTCCAGGTCAAAGGGCAAGTCGTTTTCACTATTTATATAATAACATTCATACTAAATCATACTTGTACTAATGGATACTCTCCGTCCTCTAGGGAGTGAATGGAAAAGACGGAGAGGAAGGCGCTGCTGGTCCAGCTGGCCCAGCTGTAAGCATCTAACTGTTGATTTAATCTCATCATCAGTGATTTAATAACATGATGTTTAGATGATGTTATATTTGCTTTTCTCCAGGGGACTGCAGGAAAGAGAGGAGAGCAGGGACCACAGGGACTGCATGGTTTCCAGGTACACTGCATCCCATAGTTATTAAAATATAAATGCATTATTGTTAATAGCATTAAATCAACATTGTTTGGTGTTTTTTAGGGTTTGCCCGGACTGCCAGGACCACCTGGAGAGTCAGGAAAACCAGGAAATGAGGTACGACAGTTAAATCATTTTTTTAATTTAGGTCTCAAATTATTTTTTGTAAAATATACAATGTTGTGTCATCAGCATACTCAGAAGTTCTTCTTATCGTATTACATTAAGCATTATGTGTTTTTTGCAGGGTCTTGCTGGAGAGGCTGGTACTGGTGGAGCAACAGGTCCAAGAGTAAGTCCAATACTGGTCTCACACCTGATTTAAAGGTGTAGGTCATTCACAGAGTTTAAATCGGTCACATTTAGTGCAATAAGTGTTGCATTACTTTAACCCCTGGTTATCCTCGCAGGGAGAAAGAGGTCCTCCAGGAGAGAGAGGTGAAATCGGGCCCAATGGGCTGCTCGGAACCAAAGGTAGTCCAGGTGGACCAGGACCAGATGGGCCAAAGGTATTATAGCCGTAAAAACACTTGAAGAAGCAAAACTCTACAACATAATTTAATTTGTTGCCTTACTTGTGATATTTTTCATACATTTTAGGGTAACCTTGGATCAAAGGGTGCTGTCGGAGAGGGAGGAGGTCCAGGACTTATGGGGATGCCCGGAGAGAGAGGAATATCCGGACCTTCAGGCCCGAAGGGAGACGCAGTACGTTAAAGAACAGAGATTCTCCACTAATATGACTCCGAGTAGAGAGAAATATCTGCTATTGATGTCTGAGCAATTCTTTGAAAGTTATCAAAAGTGTTTCTGGGAAATGTAGGACATTACTAAGAGAGGAAGGGTTTAATCTGAGGCACTGATGATTCTGGTTTCTTCTACCAGGGCTCTGTTGGAGGGGCCGGACTCGAGGGTAACGCCGGAGCTGACGGAGCACGGGTGAGTCGTCTCAACATGACGTCTGGACTCAAAACTATACTGAAATTTGTGACGAAATATTTCACCTGATGGCACCAAGACTGAAAACATATTCACTGTTAGACAACCAGTTTTCTTCTGTGTAATTTGATATTCTAATGTATTTTCTCATTTTATTTAAAGGGGCTTCCTGGTCCTGTTGGACCCGTTGGTTCCGGTGGACCCAACGGAGAGAAGGTGAGCTCAAAAACACACATTTGCATGGACTTTAAACCTGGAAATGTTCATGTTCATGTTAAATCTGTAAAATGACTTATGATTCCAGTTTTAAATTAAACGTACATATAAGATAATCCAAAAGGATTAATTTGACATGACTGTTCCTGTATTTCAGGGTGAAACCGGCCCACCAGGACCTACAGGACGGCGAGGAACGAGAGGAATCGCTGTGAGCAGAACATTTTATCAGACATTACATTTAAAATTGGACAGAAATGTGCTTTTCTATGAGTCCTATTTCTTCTTGATAAAATGTGTATTTGTGTGTGTGATGATGTTAACAGGGTTCTACTGGTGACGCTGGTTCAACTGGTGCCGTCGGCTTCCCTGGAGCTGGTGTAAGTGTCCGCTAAAGACAGATAAAGCACCAAAGTACGACGATGAATGTGATCCAATAAAGGCTTGTTTCTGTCTCAGGGTCCTGATGGTCAGCCTGGGGTCAAAGGTGACACCGGTGAGCCGGGTCTGAAGGGAGAGGGAGGATCACCTGGACCACAGGGGATGGCTGGGAAATCAGGAGGACAGGTAGGACTACAGAGTAGAAACAACAAGTCAGGTGATTTCATTTAATCACTCCGATTACACTGCTACTAATGTGTGTGTTTCTAGGGACCTGCTGGTGTGACCGGACTGAAAGGTGGCAGAGGAACTCAGGGTGCAACGGTGAGTTATAGGCTCCATATTCAATTTGTTCTTCATGTTATTATGATGCAAGTTCATCTTATTGGAAGTATTTTCTTCCCGCAGGGCTCTCCTGGTTTCCCTGGGTTGCCTGGAGGAGTTGGAACAGCTGGCGCTCTTGTGAGTTGATTGGTTTTAAAAGTTATTAATTCGACTCTCAAACCTGCTACGGATTCATTAGGTCGCATTTATACTTCCAAAATCTGGACTGAGGGAAGATCACGTGTGTGTTTCAGGGTTCTGTTGGGGCAGACGGGCCTATTGGTGCTCCAGGAAAGCCGGGAACTCCTGGCATTGTTGGGGAGAACGGAGCTCAAGGACGTCAAGGCGAGAGGGGAACTGCAGGAGCACCTGGCACCGCCGGAGAGAAGGGAGAGTCTGGAGAGGACGGCCCAGGGGTAAGATGAGCATCTTTAAGTCCACCAGTGCAGCCGTATAAAAATAAATCCTGCGATGTTTCAATTTGCTCTTGTGTTTCTTTGTCAGGGGCCTGATGGTCCTCCAGGACCGGCTGGTGCCGCAGGACAGCGAGGCATCGTGGGTCAGCCTGGACTGAGAGGAGAGGCGGGCATGCTGGGACTGCCAGGTCCTGCTGTATGTATTCCCTCTATTTGTTTTAGCTACACAAAGCGACACTATGTCTTGAGATTTGGGCGTTGAAAACACTGAATGTTTATTTAAACTTTGTATTTAGGGTCTACCCGGAAAGAACGGAGCTACAGGAGTTCAGGGCAGCACCGGGCCGGCTGGTGTAGTCGGTCTACCAGGAGCCACCGGGCCAAAAGGAGACGCTGGTCCTGAGGTTTGTCAAGTCCAACTCAGTCATCACACAGCTTTTATTTGAAGTGTTTAGCTGATATTATTATCTAGAGACACTTACAATCAGTGCTCCTTATTTCTTGAAAACATGAACCACTGTATTACTCCAATTTCAGCTCCAAAAACAAGAATCTGACTATTTTGTATTTACTCATTTGTCAAAAATCGAGTATTTTGAAGCCAAAGTATTTTAAATATTGCAATAATATATCAGATTGTTATTCACATATATGCAGGTAAGCCTTTTTCCTGCTGCTAATAGTGAAAAAAAACAGGAGATTTACATTTAACATGTTTTTAAATGGATGTGATTGCTTCAGTGGAACCAAAATGCCTCAAAATAAGTTGTTTCTTTGCTGACGATTCAGCTTTTTATGTCTGTACTTCCCAAATCTTCCCATGGTTAAGTTCATCACATCATTATCTGTGTTTTTTCAGGGTCTTCCCGGAGCAGAAGGGCCTCCTGGGACAGACGGTCTCGTAGGAGCCAGGGTAAGATTAAACACATAGTGTGTTGTTTTTTAAAACTACCATGCATACAGCTGTGTGTACTAACCACTGCCTTGTGATTGTCTTTCCAGGGAGACAGGGGTAACACTGGTCAAGAGGGTCTGGCTGGAACTACAGGGTCTCCAGGAAATGAGGGTCCTATTGGACTGACGGGCAGTCCAGGACAAAGAGGAGATAACGTGAGTTTCATTTACATCCGTCAATCACGTATCATATCAATTGCAAAGTTGGCTGTGTCATGTCTCTTTGCTTGTTTTGAGTTTAGGGTGGCAAAGGCTCCGCTGGACCCCCAGGACCAGTTGGAGTACGGGGAAAAGTGGTAAGCAACACATGAAACAACAATTTAACAATTTAAAATCAACGTAAAACTTTGCGTTTTCCAATGTTTTTAATTGTTATCCTGCATCTAACTTTAGGGCCCTCAAGGACCACAGGGAGAGAAAGGAGGAATTGGAGAGACAGGAGAGAGAGGTCAGAAGGGTCACAGAGGTTTCACCGGTCTCCACGGTTTGCCAGGAATCACTGTAAGCAACATGTTTATAATCCAGGCAACTTAAAATACTTCTAGTCCTGCAGATACTTGAGACACTTCTGTTTCTATTTCAGGGCACCACAGGGGACGCTGGAGCGATAGGTATCGTTGGACCAGCTGGGCCGAGGGTAAGTAGGCTATAACAGCACCATGCAGTTCCTTTGATAATCAGTCTATTGTAAGTGCAGCTAAATGACTCTTTTGCCGTGTAGGGTCCTCCAGGAGTGTCGGGTCCTCCAGGAAAGGAAGGAAACATCGGTCATCCTGGACCAATGGGTGCTCCAGGAAGCAGAGGCACCAGTGGAGACATCGGGGCGCAGGTGACACAAGATTTACTTTTTTATATTTCAAACAATCATCTTATTGGTATCACCCTGAGAGAAGTACAGTGACTTCAATATTGTGATTAACCCGAGCTAGCCTGGCATAAATTAAGTTGAAAATAATACTTCATATTAATCTTTTTTTTTTTCTCAGGGTCCACCTGGTGACGATGGACCATCCGGTCCTCCAGGCCCCCCTGGACCTCCCTCCGCGGGCGCGGAAGACCTTTACGCTGGCCTTTACGATTACGACGGGTTGGGTGGCGTGCCAGAAGCCGCGGAGTTCGTCGAGGACGACGTGGCTGCCGTTGCTCCTCCGCTCCCAGACAACAATAAAGATGAAGCCCTTCCCAATAAGAACGCGGCCGTCCTGCGCGCAGACACCGGAGTCCACGCCACGCTCAAGACCCTCAACGGACATCTGCAAAACCTCCGCAGCCCTGACGGCAGCAAGTTGAACCCTGCGAAAACCTGCCAGGACATCAAGCAGTGCTACCCTCTGAAAAAGAGCGGTGAGGATTTTTCTGTTTAGACATTTTCAGTTATGTATGGACCACATGTACTCTAACCTAATGATGCACATTTGATACAGGTGAGTACTGGATTGATCCAAATCAAGGAAGCACAAAAGACGCCATCAAGGCCTTCTGCAATATGGAAACTGGTGAAACCTGCATCTCCGCCAATCCGGCCAACATTCCCCGCAAAGCCTGGTGGACGAAATCCAGTACCATCACCAACAAACCCATCTGGTTTGGAGCAGACATGAACAGTGGAACTAAAGTAAGAGATCAAAAGATATGCATTTTGATTGTTGGATTTGTTTTATTCCAAACTTTATATTAAAAAAAACATGTCAAATTCACCTCTAATTTCAGTTCCGCTATGGAAATGACGAGGAGCAGCCAAACGCCGTGGCGGTTCAGCTGAAGCTGCTGCAGGTTTTGTCCAAAGAATCGCACCAGAGCATCACCTACCACTGCAAGAACAGCGTGGCCTATAAAGATGTGAGGACCACCAACCTGAAGAAAGCTCTAGTCCTCAAAGGCTCCAACGGCCAGGAGCTGAGAGCGTTGGGAAACAACCGCCTCCGGTACACCGTCATCGAGGACGGCTGCACGGTAAGTCATTACAGAATATTTAGATTCGATGAAAGATTGGAAGACACTTATCTGGTTTTCTTTTCCCTCAGAAATCAAACGGAGAGTGGGGCAAGACGGTGATCGAGTACAGGACTCAAACGTCTACCAGGCTGCCCGTTGTGGACGTGGCCCCCGTGGACATTGGAAAGCCAGATCAGGAGTTCGGCCTGGACATCGGCCCCGTGTGCTTCTCATAAAACAACCCCAGATGGACAGAAAATAGCCCTTTTTAGAGGAGTAACATCAACACCAGTAAATTATAGTATATGGACTCCTCTTTCTGTGAGCGCACAAGTCGACGGAGGTTAGATTCTTCTACACATGGCTGCCTTTCCCAAAAGCTGTTGAAGTATGCGAGAGCTGTGTGACCGGTAGGACGCTGACATAATTTATTCACCTTGTCAATAAATGTACAATCTGGAGCACCAGTACTCTACAGGGAAATGCATGTGGGTGGAAAACATATGAGGTGCTAACATGTAAAAAAAACAAAGAGTTTAGATGGATTGTAAACTTGCATAAACTGGAAAAACAGCCAATAGTATTAAAGCTTATAGAGAAACTGTTTATTGCAAATAAAAGCATTTTCATGTGGCTTTTTTTCCAGTGAATGCACGTCCAGAGGTCTGTATAGGGCGAGAGTTAATATAGCAATGACTGTAGTTTTTAATTTTAATGGAATAAAAATGCAAATCAAGCTTGAACCTAAATTATTAAGTTCTGTGCAGGAACTCATTTACTCTTTAAACAGAAAACCCCTTTGTATCTCCTTTTAAAAACAACTGTAAATGCAACATATGACTGTACATTGCAAATTATTTGTTTGTTGTTGACTATGGATGTGGAATAAATGTCTTTCTTTGGAGTGACGGTGCTCTTCCCACAAATGCAGGAAAGTTTAATAAACACTCGGTTCCCCCCAAGAAAAAGAGTTTAAAGGTGCTATTGTTAACATCCAGCCACTAGATGTTGCACTCTCCCTCCTCTGCTCCAATGCATTCACTTCACAACAAGTGGTTGCCAGTTCGTTGCACAGCCTGCTGATGACAACATATTAGTTAAAGTTGTAAAGACTATGGCTGTTGGTAGTTGTTGGTCTTGTTTAAAGGTGTAGTGTGTAGGATTTGGCGACATCTAGTAGTGCGGTTGCAGATTGCAACCAAGTGAAACTCCTGTAGGAGAACTACCCTACTACTACTACACTAAAGAAAACATCCTTATGAATATTATATTCAATTTCTGCCAATAAATCCCTCTAAATGTTAGACACTGTTCCTTTAAATATCCCAATTTTCTTTTTTTTTGGGATGATTAAGCTAAGACAGCTATGTGCTAACGTTAGTTGTCACTTGTTGCCATGGTAAATATTCACTCATCCTGCAGCCTGATGGTCAAACTCAGCCATTTATCTGTTTTTTCCACACTAACTGACAACTTGATTGCTGACGACACAGAAAAACCATGTGATACCAACGTTGTTGTACTATTGGCTCACAAGATTTGTTAGAAGTGGGGATCAAACGTCTGATATCTTCCACAGAGATAAACAAAACATTCATTTTGGACCTGCCAACATTTTTTAAATGATTAATTCACAATTTGTCTACATAAAAATTGTATTAATATAACCTTTAAATGAGCTCAGAAATGACAGTAAACCATCTCACCACTAGAGAGAGACAAAGCTTTTCTTTACAGTCATCAAATCAGAGTTAACTGCTTTCACCTGACACCCCAGGTGAAAAGGTCTTTCATTAGATGGACTTTAAATGAAAAAACAACCGGGATCTGAGTGTTGAGAGCTAGGAAACCTGTGTCTTATGATAAATCAATACAAACTGTAGTGTCAACTTACATTGCAGATGTGGATTTATGATTTATTAGTGTTGCATTAGTGCTTATTTCTTGAAATATAACAACACAATGGTTTACTGATTTATTTAAGCAGCTTGAAAAGGTGTCCCGGCTGCATGCATATGGGTGTCAAATGAGATGAAAAACAGAGCCAGTACAGAAAGAGAGAGGGAGAGAGAAGGCGTCCTTACAGGAAGAAAAAGAGCCAAAGTTCAGGCAGCACATGTTTCTGGGTCGACCTCTCCTCTCTGCGCTCGCTGAAAGACGTGACACTCTCGCCGTTTCCTGCAGCCCGGGCTCGCTCCACATCTGTCGAGGTGGACATTTTTAGCCGGGGCTGCTATTTTCATTTTGAGCTCGGAAAATTTGAGAGCAGGTAGAAAAATGAGGGGGAAAAAAAATCTGAACTGGGCTTTTCTGTGAGCTCTACAGTGTTTTGCTTGAGGGGATTTATACCCTGAAAACTGTGTTTGAAATTCAAACCTTTACCACACTTTCTTTCTTGGAAGTCAAGGAAGTTATTTCAATGATAATTTCATTGTTCACTGCTTCACAGAAAACAAAGAAAAACCACAGATGACTACAGAACATCTCTGCCAGAAAAAGAGAAACCATACAACTGTTATTACATTTCAATATTGATTTTATTTAATCATTCATTCATTATTGTGTTTATTTTTCAGTTTTTGTGTTATGTAATAGAATTTTAACTTACTATCCTTTTTGTTTTATTGTCACTGGTGGAATTATCTTACTTTTGTCATGTAAAACATGTTTTCGCCTGGCTTTTAACAAGACTACAGACTTAGTTTAGTAGTATAGTGGTCACTAGTTTTGCAGGTATTTGGTCATAAATCAAAGAATTGGACAAATCCAAAGTTAGGCCTGAAGGTGCAGAACGAAAGGTCAAATAGATTACTAAATTTATTAGTGTATATTTCCTATTTCTCTGCTTTCCATCTCCTCCTGCTTGCTTGCATCTATATGTTAAAGTCTCTCTGTAAACCTGATGTACTTTGCATCAAACTTACGTAAACCGCTGGAGTCTGCGACCCTGAGATGACTTGGCAGCGACGCCCAGATCCTGACTGGGGTGTCTCTTGTTCGCCGAGGAGCCTCGATGAGATTTCCCAGCTACTCCTTTTCCTTCCTGTGCACCCTCCAACCCCACCTCACTGACGCCTCCTCCACAGCACTTAAAGAACACTGGGAAAGGATCATGAGAAAGGATCCGACTATTGGCCTGAGTTATACTCGGTGGCATGAAAACAAGAGGCTGAAAAGAAAGCATACAATTAAGGGAAAGTATTAAGGGTTTTTCTCCGTCATCAAAGTGATACAATCTACTGGGTGTAGTGGGAGTATGTTATCAGATTCCTCTCTTGTAACTGTCAGGAAAACATTCCTCTGGTGATGAGCAGTTAATACTCCTACTACTAGTCAGAGTGTCTTAGAAAAGTCTGGGGTGTTGAATATGTAAGGGATAATGTACAGCGAGCCAGTCATTGTTGTGAAATAAACCCCGAAAGGGCGATATGGCACCCCGACGCACATCTTGCATCACCCTGAAGGGGTTTATTTCACAACAACGACCCGCTAGCTGTACATTATCCCGCTTATTACACGGCTACTTACTGAAGAAATCAATAATTTGACACAAAAACGGTCCTCCAGAGTCTGACATCAGAGCTGTGCCCATAGCAACGGTCTGTTATAAAGAAATAACATACAGTAGAACGCTGTGATTGACCAATCAGAATCGAGTATTCAACAAAGCAGTGTAATAAATCTTTACAATATATGATTTTCAGACTGAAATTTAGTTGGTTCCTCCCAAATTAAGTGAAAATTCAAAGAGACAAAAGTCAGTTTTACTTCATATGGTGCTCTATTCACACACACACACTGTGACACACACCCCTCCTCCACCGGCGTAGGCTGGAGCTGATCGAAAGGGAAACGGGCCGCTTTAACATCCCACCTTTTCCCAGATCCTGGGAGGAGCGTGTGCCTGGTGGCAGGGGGAGATAACAATGGCAGGAAACTGGGAGAGGAGCGAGGGAGTTCCTGTTGGCAGGACGATGCTGAAGACGAGAGCCGGCAGCGACGCGCCTCGTACAAGTGGATACTGGCCCGCCGCCCTGGGCTCTATAGGAACTGGGCTCTTTAAAACTGTAATACGCTTATTGTTTGAGATGTTTTGATTGTTAGGGTGGGATGTCTTGGATGTTCTGCCGCTAGAAAAGTGAATATCAAAACAAAATTGCTTGCAAAGCAATAACCTTCATCATTGTTTCCCACCAATCAGAAGGTCACATTCATACCTGTAGTTCATATTGTGGCCTTTTAGTTCTGGTCCGCCTTTTCAGGCGGTCTCCATCCAACTCGTTGGTTCCCACCAGAGCTCAGCTTTCAAACGAAAACACCAGATTTTGTCTGAATTGCACCAAATCAAGGACTCCATATGAGCCCTACAAATGATAATTATGGTTTATTAAAACTTGGATCATCTTTTCATTAGTTTGCCATAGTTTCTATCAGTAATAATATCGCACTCAACAAGTGCTGAGATCTGGGAACGTGGTGCAACCCAAACACCAAAAAAACCCATATTCTAACACATTATAAAAGTGAATGATATGTTTTTAACATGTTTTTGTTTAGGTTTAGGCAACAAAACGACAACTTTTTTAGGTTTAGGCAACAAAAACACAACTTCAGCCACTTGGTTAAGTTTAGGGGGAAAAGATTGTGTTGTTTGTGTTTTAAAATAACTACATTTAAAAAGTGAACATGAAACTGTCCTGTGTTTTGTGTCCCATTTACCAACAACAGGCGGTCTACGCTACAGCGCCTGACTTCCGCTTTCGCTCCTGTCATAATTACTACACTCGCTAGAGGTCACTGTTGTCTTCTTTTATTCCTTCTTTTGGTGGTCTACCATGTGAATGGATGATAAAACCTACTAGTGGGTGTAGTAGGCCCCTTCTGACCCACATCTATGAGACTGATAACCACTGATAATGCTCATTTAATGAGCTGATAACAGCGTAACCGGCTGAAAATGTTAAACATACTTAAATCTCTGATATAATAGAGTTTTCTTTCCATTGAGATGCAGCTGGGGTGAAAGGTGATGACGATGAACTCCATGACGGCCCACAGCTGCAAAGGACAAAAAAAGAAAAAGTAGTGCGAGTACTACACCCCTGCTGGCTAGAACACTGGAAATGAACTCTCCACATGATGTATTCACACTTTTGATCGTGACGTCCCTCCACAAACACCAAAGCAACGAAGCTACCAGACAACCAAGTGTTGACATCACTCCGTGACGACCTGCTAAGATAAATTATGACCCTGCAGCGGCGCTCTGCAGCGAGCGGCAGACTTCCTGCGGTCCCACCCAGACCCGGGTCACATCCATACAGCCGGGCCACATTGCTCACCCTAACCCCTGTACTGTACGCCCTCCACACCCTCCAGCTCGGCCAAGAACTCATTCCATTGTTCTCAAGAGTGAAACATCCCCATGCACAAGTGGTCCGATCACTCCATGAGCCAGATGTGCGTATGGTATGTGTGTGTGCGTGCGTGCTGGCAGAGCGCTGTTTAATTAGTTTGGTTTCACCAGAAACTTTTGCAGACAGCGTGGGGTTGTAATCAAGTGCAGTTACTGGAAGGTTATTGTTTTACGTTGAGTCATTCTTCCTTTGAAAGCGATAAAGTTCATCAGTATTTTAGCTTGTGTTCTCATCAATTTCAAGTTGTAATGCAAAAGATGTGTGTTTTGTGGAGATTCCACATCAAACCATGTCACAATGTTAAGACATCTTCTTGCTTTAATTTTCTCTTGTCAAAGTAATGGTGGTGTTTGGCTCTATGTGGTGTTTGTTTTTTTTACTCTGCGCATTCCTAGCATTCCACTTTCTCTGCTGCTGGGAAGGTGAAATGCATCATATCATGTGCATCAAAGGCTTTTTCCAAGGAAGCACCGACGCTCATGATAAATGGGAAATTTCCTTCTTGGGGGAGGGAAAAATGTCATCTGAGCTCCAGTTTTTTTCCAGCATGTTGTTCGGTGACATTGAAATATAGGTATGAATGAATGACAAAGCAAGCAAATAGCATGCTTGGGCTTTTCTGTAGACTTCCAGGTAACTGATACATGCAAAAGGTGGATTAAGGAAAGATTATTAAAAGTGAAGCCAATGCTGAAGTGCCTTAAACTTGCATTCTCTCTAATAGCCAGCAGGGGGCGACTCCTCTGGTTGCAAAAAGAAGTCTGATTGTATAGAAGTCTAAGAGAAAATGAGCCTACTTCTCTCTTGATTTATTACCTCAGTAAACATTGTAAACATGAGTTTATGGTCTCAATCTCTAGTTTCAAGTATTCTTCAATACAGCATGATGTTCATTTAGTAAATTATGGTCCCATTTAGAGTCAGATAGACCATAAAGCAGGGGATGCTTTAGGGCGTGGCTACCTTGTGATTGACAGGATGCTACCACGGCGTTGTCCGGTCTAGGAGTTGTTCGTGTTTCAAAAATCAAGATGATGACAGCCAAAATGCCGAACTCGAGGCTTCAAAACGGTCGTCCACAAACCAATGGGTGACATCATGGTGACTACGTCCACTTCTTATATACAGTCTGTGATTGAGACCTCGTCTGCTGCGTTTGAAAATGTGTCTCTTAATCCAGAGAGTCCCTTTAAAGACGGAGATGTTTCACACTAGCACATTTCTCTGCTAATACTGATGTGTTCATTTTCAGGTTTTCTTCCTGTTGTAGCTACCAGAATTTAATGTTTAGCTTGTTAAACAACAAGTGCTGAGATCTGGGAACGTGCTGCAACCCAAACACCAAAAAAAAACACGTTTTAACACACTGTAAAAGTGAATGAAATGTTTTTGAAAGCTAAATTCAAGCAGTGTATTAGTTCCTGCTATTGGGACAATCTGTGGTCCCCAGGAATGCAGTGATGTCAATGAAATATTGAGTCATTGTGAGTTTATAATAGTCCTGTCCTGTTCCTCATTCAAGGGAAATTACTCCAGATTAGTGCGTCAGCCAAATTAAATCTACGACAATATGAAGCAGATTTATGTAATTGTTTTCCACAACTTCTAAAACATGTCTGCAGCTACATGAGCAGGATTGTCACCATGCACTAGAGCACATGAGGCAATCTGGGGTATTATGTCTCCATCCAGTCACGTCCTGTGGAAATGTCCCTAACAAATACCCAGAACGCTGCACGTTGCAAATACAAAACATCGGCTAAATGCTTTAAGCTTTGTGGAAGTGTGCGGAAGTTAAGGCAGTAAACAAGTGTTAGTCATGAGACTGAGGAAGTGTTTGCTACCAGCACACAAGAGCTGACGGATCAAGAGTTCAATGGCAATGTATTCTTAGAAACAGGAAGCCTGCAATACATCCACTGGTCTGATTTCCACTGAGGTAAATAAAGGGAGGTGAGACTGGTGTTGTGATACACAACAAAACCATGTTTACTGAGAACTCTCACATGCTTCGGCTTGAGATTATTTTTGATCTCCGTTTTAAAGGAAACGTGTGCCATCAGAAACCCCACAGGATACTATCTCTCATTGATGTTACAGGATGCAAGTTGTGCAGTAAAAAAGGCAGATGTTTAGTGTTACCGCGATGCCCCGTGCGCTGAAAGGCATGCAAATAGCTCGTAAATATCACTCGCAATAATAAACTGTCCTGCACACACACACACATGCTTCTGATCATCATGTGTTTGCAGACGGATGAAAGAAAAGTGGCATGTTAAGTGCTTTCACAGCGTCTCTGTTCTGCATTTGATGAATGATGCGCTCAAAGGATGCACTTTTCCTTTGGGACTTCCTAATTGCACCTGGGTACATATATATACGTTCTTGGACGAGGAACAGACAGCAACACGCCCTGCTTTGTCTGGAAACAATATGCATTTCAGTGGGAAACGTTTTCTAAGGTCAGACAAGGAAATCCCACCCTTAATTAAATTTGTGGGAAAGAAAATGCACTTAGATATTTTCTTTCATTTGTCTTTGAGGGGAACAATAAAACTGATCCTAGTTTAAAACAGTTTTTATTTACAGCATTATTACTTCAGTAGAAACAAACATTTATTGACAAAACTATGGTACAGAAATGAAAATGAGATTCAGACTGAAAATATAATCAACGTGGGAAAACACAACAAGTTTTTTGTTCCATTCTTGACACATCTGTGTTAAAATATTCAAAACTCAAGGTTTGCTTACTAGCTTTTTTGCAGGGCTTTTGACCATCTTCTTCATCGACGAGAGATATAGTCAGAGGCGGAAGTTATGATCCCCTTTCTCTTATATATACGACCACTTTTACATCACATAATAACACCAAAGGAAGCTGAGGAAGGCAGTAAAATATGGTTGAAAGTTCCAGAGAAGGCTGGTAGGTACGTTTTAAATAGGCTAAGAGTT
This sequence comes from Sebastiscus tertius, assembly GCA_916701665.1. NCBI lineage: Eukaryota > Metazoa > Chordata > Actinopteri > Perciformes > Sebastidae > Sebastiscus > Sebastiscus tertius. The sequence goes on from CAKAOH010019271.1 coordinate 28,931, forward strand.
CAGTGCTGCACATTTAAAGACAACATTTTGGGAGATAATGCTAAAATATTTCTTGTTTAAGAAGGCTGGAACCAGCAGCTCTTCTCTAACCGTTTATCTCTAACTGGAGGAGACAAACTTTATCTTATCAGTGAATAAACATCAGTCAGTTCCTGCTGAACTTGTTTCCTGGACACTAAAGTCTTTAGAGAATTGGTCTAAAAACATTTGAACATTTAACGACTATGCTATTAATTAAAATCTAACATAAGTAATATACAATGTGTGTTTCAAGCTGACTGGAAAGATATGCAAAGTACACTAAAGGCTTCATATTTCATGCCTTGATATATGTATATATGTACAAACACATGCACTTTACAGTCAGTGACTATCTCAATATCTCTCCAGCATTTTGGAATAATCAGATATGAAGAAAAAAAAAACAGTGAGTATTATCTTAACTTGTAGGCTGTCGCCAAGCCAGACGTGATAAGACAATGTAAGCTTATTTAATTGTGGAAATATTACATAAATAGAAAACTCTCATCGCCATAAAGTCTGAGTTGCACGCCTGTAATTCAAAAGTTAAAGCAGGAATGACATTTAGCAAAGCATAGATGTTTATTTGTTCTTTTGTGCGTGTGTTTGTACTTTTTTACATATTACCTATGTAGTTCTGTGTTCTATTAGGTTTTTGAAGGCATTAAGTTTGCCTTTCTACCTTGTTCTTTGCTATTCAAGCTTGCCATTAGACTAACTCCCACCAACTCTGGCTCTGCCCATCCATGTTCGCATTAACCAATGAGATTATTTCTGCCTGCAAAAAAGAGTTATGTGCCTATAACTAAAACCTGAAATGCTTTTTCTCAGATTTCGAGACGTGGTTCAACAGGGTTTTCGTGCAATGTATCCTCAAAATGCCCAGAAGAAACTCTCTTTTTGCAGAGATCAGCGCAACAGAACAGCTTCTTGTTCACCAAGAGCTCTTCAAGTTTATTCCACACGATGAAAAAAAGCATTAAGGTCTTCCTTAATCCGGCAACAGCCCCTTTAAATCTTCATGGGATGTAAATAATGATGAAGAAACAGTGTCTTTGGTCTCAAGCTCCTTCTGTTTTGATAATATTTGTGTGAAAAAAGTAAAAAAAAAAGTGAAATAAGTGAGTTTTTGTGGCTGGGAGATGGAAGTGAACAGCCTTGAACAGTAGTAAAACTCCACGAAGACGTCCATCTTCGTAACATCTTGGGAGAAGTCAAAGAAACGGCGAGCCTTCACACGAAAGGGCTGTCCGATCTGAATATGTCTGAGTAGCTCTTGCCGTTCATGTGCTCGGTGTGGCTTTCGATGCTGTAGCAGCGATGGACCTCTGTGAGCGACGACGCCACGTAGGAGGCCGAGCGGAAGAAGTCGGCGTTGGCGAATGTGCCGGAGAACTGCATCCGCTGCTGGTTCCAGTTTCTCCGCAAGACGCTCTGGACCTGCAAGAAAAGACACAACGAGGGTATAAAGAGGATGGCAACGATTGCACCATTCACATTTCATCTTATCTTTGGGAAAACTGCAACCAGACGATGTCTTTAAAGCATTTTTAGTGCATGTTTAAGGCATCCATGTTTAAGGCTGTCCATCCAGACCCATACGGACACTGAGGTCATGTAGTCTGTATTTTCTCTGACTATTTTTGCATCATATAGTGAGAATTAAATGGGCTGCAAATTCTAAATCAAAGCTTGAAGTATGAGGTGTTGTTAGTGCTCATAACTCACCTCCCCGTTGAAGAAGCAGAATATTGTAGAAACCAAGAGACCCTGCATGAGAAACAAGAAAAGTTTCTTGAGAAAATACACACACATGGGAAATCCCTTAAGCTCTAACAGCTGCTCACAGTGCCACATGTTCATGCTCTTATTCTAGAAATATTTGTAATTTTAAACCACAAATTTATTGAGGATTTTGGCATCGGACAGTTATGCAACAAGTCTGCGCCTAAAGCAGAGATTTTACAGGGCATTTTTATTGGGTAAAAGCTTAAAAGGTTCTCCTCATGCGTACGCACTGACCTGGTAGTGCATGAGGATGTCCATGACATACAGGTAGATCTCAAGGACCCAGTGGTCCTGGGGCTTGTAGGGAAGCAGGACGAACTGGATGCCGAGCAGAGGGATGAGGATGAGGGTAGCCCTCACGGCCCTCATGTAGAGGCTGGACTCGGCCTGGTGCGTCACCCTCAGCTTGGTGATGAGGACCCGGACGATGTTCAGCAGGAAGAAAAGATTCACCTGGAAGACATCAGATGCACAAATGAAAAAAAGGGAAGAAGGCTTCATAACAGGCCTTGCAGAGCATCACCAGGGAAGTATGTGCCTAGTAAGTAAGTAAATCTGGATTTCCCACTGTGCTTACCACCAATGCGGCGCAGATTGGACTGTGGATGATGTACAGCAAGGAAGTATCTGAGCTGACCCAACATCTGTGAATGCATGGATCACATCATCATATCATACAGTATGGAAACACATGATTTAGGTACAAGGATATCTTTAGATCAAGAAGACTCACTTGTCGTTGTAGTAGCAGTGGCGTGCTATTGAATGTATCACCGCCGGCACGAGTGGAAAACCTGCAAATTTGAAGACATTTGAGTATAAGAGAGTCAAATGTGCATTATAAAATATTTCAATCTAAGGCCTTACTTACCCCAGCCCAGCAGATAATACCACACGAGATGCTGTTTTTCTGCAAACACCGCCACAACAATGAGAGTGTGCAGGTAGATGCCTTCACAGAGCATCCAGAAGTAGTTGCAGCTCAGCAGATACAGGTGGATGAACATGACCAGCTTACAGCTCGTCTGGAAGGGAAGAGCAACATATTTTTACTGACTGTAAAAATGCCAAGCGATATGTGGTTTAGTGTAGGAAGTGATATCACTCACAGAATCGTTGTACGTGTGTCCCTGTTTCTCCACCACTGTTGTGAGCCAGACAACGGTGATGATGGAGTTGAGCACGAATGAGAGGAAGAGGTTTTTGTGGAGCGTTATCCTCTGGCAGCTTAGACTCCTGAGGACACATTTCATTGGCTAAAGTTAATGAATGATTCATCAAAAGTCATGTAGATGTCTAGGACATAAAGAAAGCAGTGCCACACTCACTTAAAATGGAAGAATATTCCTAATGATATGAGCAATGACACCAGCGACAGGCCGTGACCAATCATCACCAAGTAGAAGTGAGTCATCGCCGCCTGCAAGAAAACTAAATGAATACAACTTCACAGTAAAAGCTGCTTTGTGTATTTTTGTCGTCTTTATTCCTCCTTACTGTCGTATGATGTGTCGTGTTGGCTAGGCAGTTTGTGAAGTTTGTCCACGTCCTGTTGCTTGTTGGGTGACGCCCCCACTCGCCTGTCTCTGCGCACACTTTGGAAGCCATCGCTGTTGACAAATTTGCACAATTTTACATTTCTGTTTGTGTACGGATGAAATACAGCATGCTAATTAGTGAGCTAATTAGAGGTGATGTAAACTTGGGCTGCTTCCCCAGCTTCTAGTTTTTATGCTTAGCTAACGTACAGACATAAGAGTGGTCTTCACATTTAACTCTCATAATCAGAAAGCTATAGCTGAAGAGCTTCATCATCTAAAGACTAGAAATTACACTTTAAAAACAGGGAAACTGCACTTTTAGAAAGTAATTGCTGCAGATTTATAGGGGTCTTTTTACGCTCCAAGTTGGTAAATGTCCAATTTGACAGTCTTGACTCAACATTACACTCAAATATTAAAGGTTAATAAAGTTAGTAAAGAAATTCACCTTGAGGATCAAAATTTGTAAAGTAGTCCGGACAGCTCTGCTCCGTCGGTCCGGGTTCAGTTTCATCCCAGCACAGCCACCCATCCCACGTTGTGTTGCACACTGGCCCTGCAGACAACAAAGTGATATGTTACAGTGACTTAATATGGAAAACAGTAACATGAGGAACCATCACCGGCTTTTTGAGACGATCCTCTCACCTGTTTTCGTTTTGCGCTGCGATTCTTTCCCCATCCTCTGGAAACATTCGTACTGGGCTGTGGCGATTTGGTGCCGCGTCGATGGATGTTCACCCCGATGGTTCAGATGCTCCTGGATGTCATTTTCAGAGCTCACCACCACAAGCAGCTTTAGAGAGATTATTGAAATTCATCAGCATGCCAACACACACAGATACACCATTATACAAAATTAAATGAAACATCAAAGTCACAAGTGGTAGTATAATGCCTTCTGGGGCTCTAGGGGAGCTAAAATCGCTCTCAAGTTGCATTATGGGAAGTGTAGGATCAAGTTTGACCCATATCAGGACCTAAAGATTACTACATCTCAGCCTCTGATGCTTTGATTTTGTCCATTCTTCTTTTAATCTGTCTCTCACAAATCCCTCAACTTTATGGAAGTGCAATACGAAATCACTAGAGTGCCCCTTTAAAGAGTGTATCAGGATGATTAGAGGATTCATCCAATCAAATAAAGAGTTTTGATCAACAGGTAGGGACTGAGTGATGCTATAAAGAAGCAAATAACTTTAGTTATGGTTATAAATAGTCTAAAAACAGGAGATTATACACAGAACAAAATCTATAATAAAATAGAATAACTAATACAACTTGCATCAAAACTTAATGGATGATCTGAAAAGCAATGGCGAAGCTGCAAAAACATACAAGACAAGCATGTGAAGGTGACATATTCAGCTAAAACAGCATATCAGATGCAACAGCTTTACCTTATTGAGGACGCACAGGACCAGCAGATACATGAAGCAGTTTAGATCCATCGCTGTGGGTATTCTGAGCAACATGGACAATAGTTTGTGACTGAGGAAAGGAAATACACAATAGACCCTTAAAATGCTGCAATTATTTTAAACAATGTGACCTTTGCCCTGATCAAAAGCCATGTAAACAGAACGGACCGTACAGCTATGCCTCCAAACCCATGTTTTTATGTTGTAAAGGCAGGACTCCCCGTTTTGGACGTTTAGGTTCACAGATTTGATCTTTTGCTTCCTCTGCTCCCCCACCGCTTCCTTCCTGCATGCTTATTATGCATGTTGAGCAAGTTTAACTAAGGTTTAGCCAAAAGACATCAATGTGGAAAATGAAGTAAGAGCATGTGCTGCACACTCACTATACAGATGTTTTCATCAGCTATCTAGATGATTCATATGCTGATCCAAATGTTAAGCAATTATTGTGAGAGTGACAGTGACAGCAGTGGAAATAATGACAGTTCTAATGGTGTTATAAACAGTAAAAGCAGTAACAGTTGTGTTGGCATCAGCATCTGTCCATGATACAGTTTTAATTTATAATTCACTATTTTCTAATGAAAGAAAAAGCCCTTTATATATTTAAGTCACTCTTTATCTGATGCTGTTGCTGCACAGATTATAAAATGATGATCAATAGTTTTATTTTGGGAATGAATTGTGATTCATGATGAGCTAAACCCTTGTCAGCCACTGTTATTTAAAAGTGCAATTACCATGCGATGCTCTGTGTTCCCTTGGATTTATTGTACTTGGACAATACAAAAAATAGCAATATACTCTTTAAAGTGAGTAAATATGTACACTGTATGGTAAGCAGTCATTCTTGGTTTACAATGGTAACAGAGACTGGAGGTTTTATATGTTTTGAAAGGGTAAATATTATTAAAATATAATAGTTATTTCATGTCTTTTTATAGATACAAGTTTATATCATGGACTTATGCACAGTACACTGTACACTTCATACAAATACACACAACTCAACAAGAAAACACTACAAAACAACACTGAAATATAATTAAAACCTAATGAAAATCACCTAATCTTGACAACATAACTGAGTATTGATCCCTCAGACAGAGACAGACATCCTTCTAAAGGAGGTTTTGACAAAGTGCAGTCATTTTTGGATATGTTTAATATCTGCAAAATTAGCTTAATATGTCTAGTTTCACAATAATATTCCAGTGGTGACATCTTATCTGCTTCACAGTCTCTGCTTTCATGAACCTAAATAATGAGTCTCCATCTCATTATCATTTGTTTTAATCTTACAATTGATTGAAAATCATGTTCTGTCCTTCACAAAAGAACATCTTTCCAACTTTGTCCTCTCAGTCAGTGAGACTTTGAGACACTTTTCCCAATTCCCAAATGTGAAATACCCTTTATTATATCTAGGAAAGAACACTTCACCATCTTATATAACCTTAATATATTGTGTTTGAATAAAAGAAGGGTTGACTCTTCAGCTACACACTAGATATTTTTCTGTAATCATATGTTTTGTGGTATACATGAATTTGTTCTCTGTTTAATACTCTAATATAGAGTAAATCAACTTTTTTTGCCAAGAGCAAAGTTAAGAGGTACCTTGTTTGTACTTTTTTTCCTCTATGTGCAGTGCATCCCTGATTTCCATATGCCCTGTAACTTATATCCTTTCAAAAATGGGTTGATTAAAACAAATCTGACCTGTTTTCAGCACCGTAACCACAGTTCCTGAACAGCAATCAAAGTCTACATGCTGAAAAACTACAACTATTAAAGAAACTTACCTTTGCAGAAGCAGAATAATAATAAAAAAACACAGTGTGACTTCTTGAAGAGTAATCCTTCAGTCTGAGAGTTTATGTCTCTTCCTCAAGAGTAGTCCTTCAGCGTGTGTGTTTCGCAGCAGAGTCAGAGGCGACACTGAGCTGCCCTGATAAGAACTGACTGGGGCTGTGGATGACATCACATGCTTTCCTTTTTGTGGGGGCAGAAAGAGGAACATCCCTTCAGTGTAATGGGAATTACATAAGTGTTGATGTAATTGATGACCATTACACTGTATCGTTTATATTATGTATGATATATAATATATGATGTACTTTAATGTCCTGGCTGTTGATCTTTAAAGTCTGTAAATCATGATGAATTTACTGTATTGCATAGAGTGCAACCTGTCTTGCTTGTTTTTTTGTGATTATTTTTTGTGTCTATGGCTGTTATAATCATGAATACTATTGCAAATGAGGAATATTCATGATTCACAGGGCAGAAAAAAAGACTACTAATAATCATCCTTAAGGTTCATCACAAATTGTAAAGCTCTGACTGTGAGTTGTATTCTCGGGTGGGATGGCCTGTACTGGCAACCCGTAGGCTCTCCCATTGGTACATCCTTATATATAAGGCGATTCTAGGTCTGCTCTCATAATTTTTAAGTGTTTTTATTACGCAAAAAAAATTGTGGACAGTATTCACTGCGTTCACAGGACCTCCTTGTGCTCTCTTTCCCAAAAGCTCGGACAAAAATTGGGGAAAGGGCTTTTGCATATTCTGCACCCTCAGCCTGGAATTTGCTCCAAAATTACCTAAAAAATCAAGGAACTGGTCTCATTAAATATTTTTAAATCTAAAATGAAGGCTTTAGAAGCAGACTCTATGGCATGTCAATGTTTTTATCCCCCTTGTTGTACAGCTGACTCCCAGAAAAGTTAATTTTTATCCCCCCATTTGTCTTTAGATAGTTCTCTTTTAATGCAAATTTTAGTTTAGTTTGTGAATTGTATTTTATCTCTATTTGTGTCTGCAACTTTGTGTTCTTGCTGCTGACTGTCTTGGCCAGGTCTCCCTTATATAAAAAAATAAAATTAGATCAACAAGTTCCCGGAAAGAGTCCCAGACCTAAAGGATTACAGTCTGGCTGTTAAATGTATTAGAAATACACAATATATTATATAAAAATTATAATTTTCACTAAATCACTGCTGTGAATCTGAAAGCAGAAAACTGACCAATCAGCAAGAGGGTTTCTATTGCTTAGCAACGGCGCCCTCTGCTGGTCCTAAAGCTCCATGGCAACAGCCAGGTTACCATGGCCACAGCGTTTTTCTTGGTACCTTGCTCTGCAGAGTAACTTCAGTAAGGTAAGCTGCTCCTGGTTTTTAGACATTTATTGACATAAAAAAGTACTTTTTGAGATGTGTACGTCTTTATTAGTTCAACTAAACGAGTTAACGTTTCCTCAATAGGTTGCAGGAACCGTAAATAGTGCAAAGGTGTCTGTAATTAGTCTAATTAGTGTTTGCTAGTTAGCAGGTAGCTAGCTACTCAAGTTACAATTAGAGGAGACAGTAAAACAGTTAAACTTCCAGGTAGGCTACAATAATATTCAATATTAAATGACCATATCATACCAGTCTTGACTAACAAGCTAGAGTTACCTGCCCAAACAGTGTGTATCTGTTAGCTACAAAGCTAAATACAATGTGTTTTCCTGGTTTCTGTAGTATAGTATAGCTCTGCACATTACAGTACACGATAGTATGACTTTATAATTGTAATGTAGGGGTGGAAATAAAGAGAAACAGACTCGTGAAACAAGATATTTTAAGATGTATATCAACAGTATTTTAATTTGTTTATTTGTTTTGCACAATTTAAGACTATACAACATAAAAAATAAAAAATAAATGAATAATATACAGTGCAGGAAGAGGCAAAAAAAACACTTGGCTGATCTGAAGCCTCCACCTAGAGACAAGATTAATATAAAGAAATAATATGAATACATAATAGTGATAACAAACAATTAGGA
>CAKAOH010019271.1:37568-48056 GCA_916701665.1 Sebastiscus tertius
TGTGTGTGTGTGTGTGTGTGTGTGTGTGTGTGTGTGTGTGTGAGTGATTTGCGTGGAAGTGTATGGTTAGTGTTTGTGAGGAGGATATTGATTTTAAATATCTATAAAGACTTCAGGGTAACCAAACAACATTTTGAGTGGAAAAAATAAGAAACATAAAAACAGATACATGGACAACATGAGGGGGAAAAGAATTTACAAGACAGCAATTAAATGACCTTTTAAGCGACTTTTGAAACATTTGACAGATGAACAGTTTATTGATAGATGTGAAACGCTACTCCATAACCTGGTTCCCCTAAATCTTATCGAAAATTGACCTCTACTAGTGAGGAAGTTAGGAGGATGAAGATTTAGAGATTGACGTTTTGCAAATCCTCACAAAATGTTTTTGGAGAATTGAAATTTTATGAAGGTTTGTAGGAAAAGTACTCACCCAAACTATATCACAATATGAAAGATAGGGATAAATTAGACTATAATAAAAAGTAAGGAGACAGTTTGTTAAGCCAAAACATTTAATACAAGCATTATCCAAAGCAGCCTTTATTTGCATTGCAATCTCCTGGCAGTTTTAAATACCCTTGTACCCTCATTTTCATTACTGCAAGGTAGATTTGCATCCTCTATACTATTGACAGCTCTCTGTAGTAGTTCTGGTGGCTAGACTGTCACTTCACTGTTGTGTGTTTATTCTTATGTTTGTAGTCTTTATTCCCATGTGTATTGGTGTTTTGTTTGTGTCGTATAAGCTACTGGATGCCTAAATGTCCCTTTGATCAATAAAGTATCTATTTATATATATCTCTCTCTCTACATTATGATTCATGCATATCTTTATTCCACAGTGGCAGGATGTTCAGGAGAACTTCCTGGAGGAACACAGTCAGCGATGCAGTGAGTTCCCACCAACACCAAGCCCTCAATACAACTATATTTCTCCTGAAATCCTTCGGCCCAACAGGATTTCTACTCAGAGAGGAGGGAGAGGTCAGGAACTTTAAGGTGAATCACTCTGTGAATCAGGATGCTTATTGCTCAAACTCCACAAGCCATGTTTTGTGTCCTTACTCCGCTTTTGTTCATGTTGTTTAGGTGTGCTTGGGTGACCCACATACGTGCACTTGCCCCGTGTTCACCAGGGAGCAGGAGCCATGCAAACACATCTGCTGGTAACAATAACACACACAAGAAGATAACACAACAGTTGGTTTTAGCCAATAATATTTCACAAGGTCCCTTTTATTTTTTATTAGTACTAGTAACTGGAATGAATCTAATCTTTATCATTACAGGGTTTTACTGCGGAAATTCAGACTACCCACAGAACATGAATGTAAGTTATTTTGATTATTATTTTTGTACACTGATTGCATACTGTACCTTTTAATTTAATAGACGAGAATTAAATTAAAACTATTTTATGCTGTATGCTTATTTCATGTTTAAAACATTTGCTGTTTGCAGGCGGTTTGAAGGAAATGACCTGTACATGTGCTGCTGTTGACATGCCGTGTTAAAAATAACTCTGCTCTAGATTCATTTCAGCATGGACTTGTGGAGAGACAGATCTTGGAGGTGCTCCACGGTTTACACCAAACCAAAGATCACCGGACGGAAAAGGATCCCCCTGCTGCTTCTGGGACCCCGAGCCAACCCGTCACCGGCCAGGAGGCTGGAAGTGTCTGCCGGAAAGCGATCCAAGCCCAGGATGTGTGTCCTATCTGTCAAGAAGAGCTGCTGGAGAAAAATCTGCCTGTATCTTACTGCAGGTGTGTAGGCGGCTTTGGCTTCACACTGTTATTGTTTCAGCAGAGTCATGTTCCAGGATGATGTAAGAAGTTGTAGTCAACTTTTGTTGCACTACTGGCCAGAACATGACCGCATAAATCATTATCAGTCCCAGTACAGCACTTACAGCTGTTGACATACAGCATGCTTAGCGGAAACCACCAGCACAGATTTTCGGATGTTGTAAAATTAGATTAAAATCTGCTGATATTCACAGGAGAGGACATTTAATTCAAACACAAAGAAATGATGTGGAAAATGCAGCATTGTGCAGACAGATTTTCTGCTCTCTCACGTGCCGTCCTTTCTCTGCCAGGTTCGGTTGTGGCAATAATGTCCACATCTCTTGCATGAAGGTGTGGGCGGATCACCAGAAACAGTCAGACCAGGAAGAAATGGTGAAGTGCCCTCTGTGCCGGGAGGACTTCAGCTCTTTGAAGTTACTCCAGGAGCAGGTGAAAAATGCAGCAAAGCTCTTCACGGCCGCTGAGAGAGAGAAGCCAGACAGACACCTGGGAGTTCTCTGTCACAGCTGCCACGTCTGCCCTGTCACCGGCAGATGTTTCAAGTAAGCAAGTGGCAGTCTGTTCGTCTACATTGTACAATTTCAATCACAGTTTTTTTTTTAAACTGAGTTTAGATTATGTGGTGCTGAATAATTCAGTAAACTGTCATTTTTCAGTCATACTGTGCTCCCATGTCTTTTTTATTCCCTGTTGTCTTTTCAGATGCACAGTCTGCAGTTACTTCTATCTATGCGAGGGCTGCTCAAAGAAGGGCTGCCACCCACACCATCCATTCGCTTCACGAACAGTACGATATTTTGATTCAGTTTTGCAATAATACTTGCACTGCATCATCTCCCACCTCAGGCTTCAAGTATTGTAAAATAAAAAAGAATGATTCAGATAACACTAAACCTTCCAATGGTCTTAAAGCCACACATTGCAGTAATATACTGTAAATACGTAATGAAACTGGCCCTTGTCAAGTGAATTGTCATATTTCTGTTGATTGTAAGCAGTTTTAATTTAAGCCCTTATAATTGACTAACCTGTCGTTTTGGTCTTAGTCAACTAAGATTTCTTTAGTCGATTAGTTGTTTTTTAATGTTTTTTTCATGCTGAATGACTTATTTCTAAGAAATTTTATAAACTTTATAAATACCCATCTGAAGGAAGTAAAAACTCTGACTAAACTTCAAACAGAAAAGGAGAGAAAAGTGGCATCCTGTGGCTGATGACCTCAGTGATGAACCAAGGGGAGCGACCTGTCAGCCAGCAGATGACAGGTGAGTTATTGAATACATCCAGAAAATTAATTTTATCTTTGGTCGATGAAAGTAGATGTAGATGTAGATGGACAGATTTGCTCTAAACACTGATGGATTCCTGAGGGTGGTAGCAAAATAGTGCTTTTGTGAAATGTACAAAACATTTCTATTGCTGCTTACTAACAATATGCAAATGTTTGCTCACGCTTTCCCATCTCGCTCCTCAGCATCATCCGTGTAGCTGCAGACCCTCTACCTGAGAATGTGTTGGGGTGTCTACCAACGGTTAAGGTGAGATCAGGGTCTCGGCTCCTGGATGCGGGACAGCAGTGTCGGATCTGTCTGCTGGATTTCAGCCTTGGCCAACGTGTCCGGACTCTGCCTTGCCATCACAAGGTAAAACTTTTCACTGTGTGCTTACTTTATCTTAGGGATAGATTTTATACAGTAGATGGCGGGCGTGCTGACCGCCATCTACTGTAGGTAATACACTGATTATCCCTTTAATGTCAGTATAAATGTGATGAGAGCTCCAAATCATGTTTATCACATTATTACAGATTGCGTTTTAGTATATCAAAAGAAAAAAGTGGGCAATACTAAAATAAGAGAAAATTAAAATATAACTGTTATTTCTAACACAACACAGTCAAGTTACTTAAAGCATATCAGAACCCAATCTGCTGACTATAACATTTAAAAATATAAAATCAGAATGATTTAAACAAATGCATTGCATAAAACTTTACCGAGTCCCCTCCTCTCTCCTCACACGCTTCAGTTCCACACCGACTGTGTGGACGGGATGCTGCGGAAGTCCAACTCCTGCCCCGTGGATGGATTTGTCATTTATAACCCCTTGACTTGGACAACTAGTGACAGGAAGACGTCCCCTCAGGCGGCCTCCTGCCTTTCCAGTGACTGTGCCAAACGGCCTGAAAATAACTTAAAGGATCTGTTTATTCCAGGAGTGGCGCTGCGGGACAGGAACACTAAAGTCATTCCTTCACACGGTTCTCTTAGTTTAGAGGTGCTAACAGGCTCTTCAGTCACTTTAAACACCCCACAGAGGTTATTAACTGACAGGTTTCAAGGCTTGTGCATAGCTACAGACACTGTGACGAGAAAACAAATTCCTAAAAGCTGTTCTTTTAATCACCGACGTAAATCTGACTCACGTTCCTCAGAAACGACAAGGACAAAACACAGCCCAGCTTCACCCAACAGGTGTGCTGCAGTGACACAAATCAGAGAGCAGCCACAGCTCAACCTTTTTGTAGGTTTACGTCGACCCGAGTCAGACCACACCGCTACTGTGGCTTTTCCTGCTCGGCGAGCTAGACTGCAACCCAAAAGGACAGGAGGCACGGTAACCATTAACGACGCAAACAATAGGCTCGTTTCAGAGCTCAGAATGACGGGAATAAACACACAGCAACAGAGGAAGACCTGAAATTTACTGTTAAAGCAGTTGAAGAGATAAATAAGTAAGACCACTTTATGATAATCACATGCAGTTTGGGGCAAGTCATAGTCAAGTCAGCACACTGACACACTGTCAGCTGTTGTTGCCTGTTGGGCTGCAGTTTGTTATGATGTGAGCATATTGTTTTATGCTAAATGCAGTACCTGTGAGGGTTTCTGGACAACATTTGTCATTGTTTTGTGTTGTTAATTGATTTCCAATAATAAGTATATACAGTACATTTGCATAAAGCAGCATATTTGCCCACTCCCATGTTGATAAGAGTATTAAATACTTCACAAATCTCCCTTTTAAGGTACATTTTGAACAGATAAAAAATGTTGATCAACAGCCTGAAATCAAATATATACTTAAAAACAATGAAAAAAAGCCTCTGAACAATAATTGGTATCAAGTAAGTTTATTAATTGAGTGCACAAAAAGGCAAGACTAATAACACTACCATCACCACAGAGGTAAACACAAGAGGTGCCCATTTTGGAGGAAACAAAAGCCCATGAGGATCAATGTCTAGACACAAGAGGAGCACACTATAGAAACACATTAAAATCAATACGAATACATTCAGAGTCACTTTAGAACGGGAGTGGCAGTAGGTTTGAGTGTTGCTGTGTAAGCTGTGTATTCAAGCTGATGACTAGCAGGAGAAAGTATGTTCATTTGTAAGCATACTGAATGATTAAGTGCTCAACTTGTTGCTACATTTAAAATGACAAAGCTCAGGCTTGTTGTTCACTCCCTTTTCAAAGACTCACTCTTTAGACTAACCTTAAAAAAGATTAATATCAGTAACATATCTCCTAGAAAACCTTTCAGCACCTCTAGATGAAAGAAAAACAGCACAAAAGAAGTTAAATCACCGCCACGTAATACATAAAATGTTGCTTTACTATATACATACAAAAGAAGACATGAATGTAGCCTTATACATACAAAGTGAACTCATGAGGGGAGAATTTACAATATGACGGAAGACTAAATATGGCAAAAATGTTGCTGCAAAATTTTAATTTATGGTAAATATTGCTAGTAAAACCGCTTTGTGGTATTCGTGGTGAATGTTTTGCCGAACTGGATGGCCAATGATCAGTGTCGTTCTGTTGCCATTGTTGTAGTAGTATTTACACTCTCTAAATTTGCAAGGTGTCTAAAGTGTAGTGTGCTTTCTTTGACTGGAGACAAAAGCTGCCATGTCAGTTAGAAGAGGACAGACTTTACCAAAGTAAAATACTTCTGTAGATATATTTGTTGAAAATTGGTTAAACCCAAAGTTAAAGTATTGAAATGTTTGATCTGCTGATGGTGGTAGATGCAAAGTTTAGGGATTAGCAAACATGAATCCATCCAATAGTTGTTGAAACATTTAGAGGAAAAAGGATCATCAGTAGGATTCATGTCTACAACATTTTACAGCTGCAACAATAAATTAATCGATTAGTTGTCAACTATTAAATGAATCCCCAGCTATTTTGATAATCGTTTAATCAATTTGAATATTTTTTTAAGCAAACAAATAGAATATGTTCTGGTTTCTTTCCTCCTCTATGACAGTAAACTGAATATATTTTGAGTTGTGGACAAAACAAGACATTTGAGGATGTCATCTTGACATTTTATCAACATTTTCTGACATTTTATAGACCGAACAACTAATCGATTAATCGAGAAAATAATGAACAGATTATTCAACAATGAAAATAATCCTTAGTTACAGCCCTACAAAATTTAATTTTAAAAATTTCAATTGAAAAATCTTTCTTTCTTTCTTCGAAAAGCAAGACCATGGTCAGGAAGTAAATATATTTTTGTCAAAGTATTAAGAGGTTTGTGAAAGCAAAACTCCAAGGCACCGGATTAATGTTGTCGAATTACAAAGGATAATACTGTATGTTATTAAAAAAGGAATAATTAACATAACTTGTGGGGCTAAACTGCAAATTGTTAATATTTATCTAATTGTAACAGCATCCTTCCAACCACTTAGACAGGCAATCTGAATCACCCCACGGTTTCAAATAGTATTATTGTAGATAAATAGAATATACTGGCCTTCTGGATATGTCGGTGTGATTCGTACATCGTGATTCATCGTGTAGAAGTCCTATTATTGTTGTTACAGTAGTTACAGTTGGCAGCACAACACTGAGTCTCCTTCCAAGACCAGACAATGAAATAAACCATTCAGTCTCCAAGTAATCCAACAGCTACGATGACGTAAAAAGTTATTTCTACAGTAAAACGCAAAGGAAACATTCATTTTCATGCATTCTAACATAATTGTAGGCTTAAAACCTTGAATATCAGGTGTGATAACTTCAAAATGGCAGCTTAGCTTTACTGTACATAAGTGTTTTTTACTCCAAAATCCACTGGAGTCGGTGACAGGCGCATGAATTTGTCTGACAGATAATCCAATAATGACATAACTGAACCCCAGAGTGTTTTTTTTTTAAGTAAAAATGAGGCAGAATGATCCAAACAAGACGTCAGTTCTGCAAACCGGGAAAGCTTCTCTATCTTATTTAATTTACAGCAGGCATTTACGGTGAGGATAAGTGCACTACACATAGACCTGTATCTGTGTCCGTCCTGCAAACTCACCGGATTTTACTAAATCTAGACAAATACTGTGATCATATTCAATGATTACAGGCAGTAAGAAGGCACCCTCCATAATGCCAGTACTGGGGATGATGGGATATCGTGTTCTCACGGACATTTTGCTGTGAAGAATGTCGCTGGTGATGTTCAGATCCGAACATGGTGCACAGACTTGTCTAACAGCAGCTACGTGGTGCTTCAACGTGACATAAATCCTGCTTTATTTCTTGAGCTATGCATTCTTTGGCAAAGTTGTACAATCACATAACTCAACAACAACGATGCCTGCGAAGTGGTACAAACTAATTCGGATGACTCAGCACTGATGTGATGGAAATAGCTCAATGTGGGTTAATGGGACATTTAAATTAAGCGCTAATGAACTTGATGCTCTAACTTCGCTTGGTCAGAGGTCTCCCCTCGCGGACATGCTTGGCACTCCTCTTTTCCGTCTTCCCCTTCTCCCTCACCTTCCTGAGGCGCCGTGGAGGCGGCGTAGCTCTGGACTCGCTGTCCTCCTGAGCGCTGGATGTATCCATCCCGTCCCGCTCTTCGGGAATGTTGGGAATAGCCCCGCTGCTCCCGTCTAAAATGTTCCTCAGGGACGGGTCCTCTGGCGTGCAGGTGGCTGTCGTGCCACTCTCGCTGCTGCTCAGGTCCTGCTCTTCGCCGTAACGCCCCGCTCGGCTGTGGTGCGGCAGAGAAGAGGCCCTGATGGATCGCCTGTCCCGCTCCGTGTCACGGATGTTCTGCTGGGGCTCGTTCATGTCCACGCCTGAGTCCAGGCTGGTGTCGTTGCTGCTCGGCGGGCGGTGGCGGCCATGGAGCTCGATAATGGAGTGGCGGACCTGGGCGGCCGGCTTCCCGTCTAAGGAGACGAACCAGGCCCTGGCGTGAGATTTACCGCGGGTCAGCTCCAGCAGAGTACGCTCTGAAATCCCCTGCAGCTCGCTGGGCACACCATGCCCACTGTTGAAGGCCTCCATACCAGCCGCTTCATTAAGAGTCCCCGGCACAGAGACGGAGGACTCCAGGAGGTTACTGTAGCGTCCCCACATGACGGCGTTGGGGCCTTGACCTGGTGGAGGAGTCTCCAGAGGCTGGGGCTCATCCTGGCTGCTCTGCTGTGGCATGTTCCCACCTTGGGAGTGGTGGTGAGAGACTTTGGGTAGTGTCTGGGTGTAGCTGTCTTTATTTGACGCCTCTGAGTGAGCGTCATACTCACCTCCATTGCGGGGGAAAGTAGAAGACTTGCATCCTGACAACTCCTGAGCACCGAAAAGCTCCGGCGCCTGAATAATCGCCACTGGCTGGTTGTAAAGATGAACCAGCTTGTCTTGAAAGAAGTTGTCAGAGTTCATGTTGTTCTGCTCCGACTTCTCCCGAAGCCGAGCCACCTCTTCACTGTTGATGTAGTGAGACGTCGCCTGGGAGCCTTTGATCCGATCCAGAGCGATGTTCTCGTAGAGAGGAGCCCCCGGGCGACCCCCTGGATCCTCCACGTAGATGTTGTAGTTGGCTTTGTGCCTCGGCGTGGACGAGGGGTCACACTGGACGCTGCAGGAAGCCAGGCTGTTGTCGCCAGCGCGGAACAACAAACCCTCTTCCATGTGAGTGGAGGTGGTTTGGTCTTTTTTCACCACCGTGAGTTTGGAAAAGCGCGCTCTCCTACTCCTCCTGGGCTCCCGATAAGAACTGCTCCTGTATGGGAGAAACAGAATATAATGAAGATGGACTTCAGTTTCATCGGGTCGCTTGAATTAAACCTGACTGATGACATGTCTGAGTGGCTTTCTTACCCGCAGTGACACAGCAGCAAGCACAGAAATCCAATCACTACAGCCAGCGTTGCTCCCAGTATTCCCACCAACAGGTAGGTGTGGTATGATAAGAAATCAATGGAGCTTCCATGTCCCAGGTAATCTAAATGGTCAAATTGATAGATTATAGACATGAAACATTCACCAATACAACATTTTTCATGCTAATTTCCATGAGTTACTGAAGGTAGTCGTACCGTTTGATGAGGGAAGGGAGGCGGCGATCCAGTAGCCCAGATGGGAAGCGGTGTAGGTCCAAACCAGCTCAGCACCGACTCTTTTCACTATTCCCAGACCCTGATTCTCCCAGGCTCCTGTTGGTGTTGTTCATCACAGTATGAATAATTGTATGTGTTTATCTTGTGTTAAGCATCATATTTTGTAATGCAATTTTGTAATTTCAGTGGCTGCTCTGTAATCTGTTATTCCTACCTGTCTTCAGGTTAAAGGCCCAGGCTGGCACCGTATCTGAGGCCCTGAGGCGCGTGTCGTGTCCCAGCGGGAGGCTGATTTGAATGGGCCCTCGGACCTGGAGCTCCTCGCCACCAGAGTACAGCAGGATGTTGACGGCCGCCACCGCCTTCAGCTCGATGCTTCTGAAAACTGCAGACACGAGGAGGAGTCAATCTCAGACATCTAAATGGTAAAGTGAATTTAAATTGTTTGTAGTTGTCTGCTTTAAACATTAATGAGGGCTTATTTAACGCTCACATGATTTTTTGCTGATGATGCCTGGCGTGCAGTTGGCGCAGTCCTTCGCCAGGTGGTGCTGTGGTACGGTCAGGTACGCTGTCACAGAGGACACGTTGCTCTTATCAGACATCGTGAGCAGGTCCTTGGGGAACTTAATCTTGGGTTGGGATGAGCTGTCTGTAAAAGCAAGATGGCATATGATTAGTGTAAATCTGGACACATAATGCAGTATGTTTAAATCGAAAACTTAAAAACTACCCAGATAAACTGGTTAAAGCTGTCATGTTTGGCTCAGTTAACGGACTCAAATGTGCATTCTTCTACCAGTTAAAGTTGTGATTTGCTCATTGAGATGAAGGTGAGTTGTTTCTGACCTGTAAAAAGTGTAAACCTACCAGGTAACTTCCCTGTGATGAGTACTGAGTCTTCAAACAGCCAGATGTTGCCCTGACTGTGAGGCAGCAGCAGCAACGTCACAGCAGAGAAAACTGCACAAAGACAAACAAGATCATATTATGACTTATTATTATTATGACAATTTTTAATGATATACTTTATTATGACTTTTTTTTATGACAAATTATACTATGACTTTCACATGACATTTTTATGGAATTCTATACTATGACTTCTTTAATTTTTTTACCTACTATACTACAACTTTAAAAACAAAAAAAAATCATACTATACAACAACTTTAAAAAAAAAAAAATAATAATCATACTATACTATGCTTCATTTTTTTAATTTACATATTATACTATGACTTTTTTTTAAATTACATAATATATTATGTCTTTTTATTTTCTATAATTAATGACTAA
>CAKAOH010019272.1:0-100070 GCA_916701665.1 Sebastiscus tertius
TGCAGTTTGGGGCAAGTCATAGTCAAGTCAGCACACTGACACACTGACAGCTGTTGTTGCCTGTTGGGCTGCAGTTTGCCATGTTATGATTGGAGCATATTGTTTTATGCTAAATGCAGTACCTGTGAGGGTTTCTGGACAATATCTGTCATTGTTTTGTGTTGTTAATTGATTTACAATAATAAGTATATACATACGTTTGAATAAAGCAGCATATTTGTCGACTCCCATGTTGATCTCCCTTTAAGGTACATTTTGAACAGATAGAAAATGTGCGATTCATTTGCAATTAATCATGAACAATCGTGCGATTAATTTCAACTTTATATACATATATATATACATATATATATGTGTGTGTGTGTGTATGAAATATACAACAATTTACAGTCTAATGTACATGTCTACTGTTTTCTAGACTGGACAAGGGTATATTTGATTCTAAATCCAATCTATTTACTTTATGTTGTTGATGTTTGTATGACAATAAAGTAGAATAAATTAAATATCTATCTTCGTTCGCTCGTTTGAGCAGTTTACAGTAAATGTTTGTACCGGTAGTCGCATGTAACTGACATTGGAGCGTGTTCCATGATGAACACTAAACGGCGTTGCACGTCGTCAGTAAGGGCAGCTGGTTATTGATGCAGGCTCGAAGTTGGAGGGTTTTATAACCCACTTCCACTCCCCGCTAACTGGTTTGGGATGGCACTTAATATGGCGGACCCTCCACGTGAACACACAAATGGAGTGGAAGTAGGTAGGGAGAGGGCGTAGTGGGTGGTTTGGAATCGGGCCTAAGTTAATGGCTCTGCCGCCATATTGAGTGAACTCCAGCCCTAAATATATTATCCTTACTACTGATTAAAAAATCTAATTTATTGAATGTTTTGGTCCTTTATATTATGATCCAGTATGATTAATTTTCTATAAAAGTAGAAATATTTGTATTTACCCTGAAGACGGCTCTCATGTCTTTAATTTGAGTTATGTCTAACTATGACTTTTTCTAACCACAGAATGCTGATGACAACAGTTACCCATCAGAGGTCGGTGTTGTTCCAGCGCTGGCCTTTGTGGTGGAGAGGGACAACATCACCATTCTCAACAATGAGACTGGCTTCCAGGAGAGGAACATCAGGGCCATCTGTGATGTGGGCCGCAGCACCAAGGGCAAACACAAATATGGATACATAGGTAAGTATGTACATGATGCCATGAAATTCCAAGTCAAAGCTCATGATTAGAGGTGCCCAAGCTTGTGTCACCAGAGGATATACTGAATGTGTGAAGTTAGAAAATCTGACCTTGTCTTAAGTAGCACTCTGTAGTTCTTCCTTGCCTCCAATGACGTCACGGTCACGTCACTGGATGCAGGAAGAACAACAGATTTTGCAGCTGACACAGAGACACAGAGAACATCGGCAAGAACTGCAGGCATTTTTCACACTTATGGATAGTGTAGATACGTATATACACTATAGTAGATAGTATAGATAATAGATAGAGATAAGGTTGACATGTTTCCTTTAATCACCCTGATTGCTCCACTCATCATAGGTCAGAAGGGCATCGGCTTCAAATCGGTGTTTAAAGTCACAGACTGTCCTGAGATTCACTCCAATGGCTTCCACCTGCGCTTTGACAAGACCTGCGGCCCCATGGGATACATCCTCCCCCACTGGACTGAAGATGAGAGGCTTCTGGACACACAGCTGAAGGACATAAAGCAGCACAGGTTGGATGATTGAGAAACAAGAGGCAGCAGTAGCAGACATTTTGACTGGTCATAGTAGTAATAACAGTAATTCAGTCTATTCAAGTGTCCCAGTAAGCCGTGGCAGTGGACCAGCATGCACAATACCATTACCCTGAAATAGAAAGCAGCTGCAGTAAATGGAAGTCAGCCATCATTCATTTTATTATGTTCACCTGTGCTTTTCTCCTGGGACATGTCAAATGTCTTCTACATATACTTAAAGATGCAATCCATAATCCAAATCGCTCTAACTCAAACAGTTTAATTATGGTAGTTAATATACCTCAAATAAATAGCACATGGCCAAATAAATTGATTGGCCTTTAACGCTAAGAATTTAATTTAACAGGATCACATTTCAGACTTAACTTGGTGCTAAGGTTGCTTTCACACATAACCCGTTTGGTTGGGTTGAAATGAACTCAGGTCCGTTTGCCTGGTTAGTGCGGTTTGAAAGCTGGTGTGAGAGCTCATTCGAACACTGGTGTGGACCAAACAACCGAACTCTGGTCCACCTGAAGAAGTGGTTCTCGGTCCGCCTCCAAGTGGACTCTGGTGCGGTTCGTTTCTGGTGTGAAAGCAAGCGAACCAACCACCAGCAGATATGTGGTTTTAACATGATTTCAGAAGCTAAACTACTAATAAATCTATCTGCTGATCGTGAAATCTGTTCAGGAAGTGATCTTATTGATCCGTATTTAAGATCATGAATAGAAGCATGTCAGCGCTGGTATTTTCCCCGATTAGTTAAAAGCTGTTGAAACTGCCGTGCTTGTATCCAACTCTGTGCATCTATTCTCTTATCAGCTGGACCACCAAGATCTGCCTTCCTCTGCGCTCCGAGAGCCATCAGACCAGGAACCTGTTTCATGACGTGCACCCCTCCCTGCTGCTCTTCCTGCACCGGCTGCGCTCCATCTCCATCTACAATCAGGTAGCTTAACACATTTTCTCACATTCATGCAAACACACATGATTTAGGTCATTGTTTCAATCCTAAAGCAAGCCATGAACCTGTTTTTCTCTACTTCCACCACCCGCTGCGTCTGTCTCTCTGCAGAGTGAGAAGCGTCTGGTGACAATGACTCGAAAAGACCTGAGTCACAATGTGTTAGAGGTGGAGCACACAGAGGGCACTGAGCGCTGGCTAGTGGTCAAAACTACGGTGCAGCCCAAGAAGGTAATGCAGACACACTAACATTCAAACCTCATTCTGTTGCTTCATTTTCAGACGCACGTATCATATCGAGATTTCAGAACAAGAAGCTGACGTCTGTTCCTACATTCCATCCTTACTCGGGAATAAATAAAATTCACTGTAGCTTTGCATTTCTGTGTTTGCACTATACAACTGGTCCTCGTTCTGCTCCGTAAAAGTCTCTCTCTCTCTCTCTCTCTCTCTGCCAGATGTCATGAAAATGCACTCATTAGGCAGGCTTCTGGTTCCCACATCAAGCAGGAATACATGACAAAAAATCTAGACAAGCACATCAACACCACCAAACAGATTTTAATGATCTGTCAGTGTGAAACGACGCTATAATCCCTGCTGCTCTTTCTTCTTCGGTTTACTTTTCTTCTTCCATTTCCCAGAGGCAGCTCCCTGTTACCTGCAGTCAGGTTATGTAAGAGAAGAAATGAAGCTGAGTGAGAGAAAATATGTTGAGACATTCTGTGCTCCAGTTTCCCAGCAGTAGGGATGCACTGATTCCGATACCAGTATCGGGTATCGGGTATCGGGTATCAGGTCCGATACTGTGCTCATGTGCTCGTGCTCGCAAAACGGCGCCGATACAACGGCACCGATACCACTTTACGGGCGAGATGGGTCGGTGGTGCCCCCGACCCCGTGGGGCCGGGATCCTACCTCAGCCGGCGCATTCCGGCCCTCACTTTCATCACGCCACAGGGTTTTGCTTGCACCCTCTGACTCGTGCGTTAGACTCCTTGGTCCGTGTTTCAAGAAGGGTCAGGTGGGTTGCAGACATCGCTGCAGACCCATGGCGCCTTTTACGTGGGCCGAGCCCCCGTGACACTTTGGCCCCCGGGAAGCACCTTCGCCCCGAGCCTTTCCTAGCCAACCTAGAGCCGGTCGAGGCACACTGCCTCGTATGCGGGACTCCCCAGCCTGCCTTGTGTCGCTCACACCCTCCAGCTGGCTGCTAACGAGGGTCTTTTAGCACAGAGAAGTACTCGTATCAGTACTCGGTATCGGCGAGTACCCAAATGTAAATACTTGTACTTGTACTCGGTCTGAAAAAAGTGGTATCGGTGCATCCCTACCCCATTTAACAGGCACCGATATCCATTTCTGTGTGTTTGTAAGCTGTTGCATCTGTTTTTACATTCATGTGTTTCTCCTTCAGATCAAAGAGGATGTTGAGTCCACTGAGCTTGCCCTGGCTTTCCAGCTTGACAGCAACATCACAGAAAGTGACATCGTATGCCAGCCACAGAAACAACCCGTGTTTGCTTACCTGCCCCTTCGCAGTTTTGGCTTCCGTTTCATCATCCAAGGTGAGAATGGAGTTTAGAATTATAGAGCTGTCCATTCATGGACACACAGTTTGTGTAATGAAGAAGAAATCTGACCTAGTTTTCATATTAGGTACGATTGAGCTGTACCGTGCCCAAGTACGATTGCCCCCCCCCAAACCCACCCTCTCCGCTCAGCTTTCACATTAGTACCCGAGTACACTTACGTCAGTACATCCACGTGTATTTGTTTATATTGAGATTAGCTGTTCTAGTGGCGGAGCATCGTGAAACACTTCATTCAAACTGGACAGAAACTAAATAAAACTCACCAAATCGTTAGTCTTTCCCACAATCTCCAACTCTGGTTTGGCCAAAATAAACTCTTATATTCACACTGTTTCCCCTTCTGTCTCTCTCTCTCTCTCTGCCTGCTGAGCAGCTGAGCGCCTCTCGTTCTTCGGCAGCAGAGACCATTAAACCAGCTAAATAAAATAACAAACATCTCCCGACCCCATCGCCTACTATTGTCTGTATTTTAAGAAACCTCTCACCTGCCTTCCTGCTTTATCACCCACGGCCGTGCAGTTCAGAGGATGAGATCGGCGCGCATATACAGACATAGATATGAAACCGTTTTATGTGTATACAGATTAGGGAGGAGACCGGCGGCGTTGAAAAAAGCCTGACTTTTCACAACTACTCGCTGACTGTTAAATAGCAGTTCACTTCCCTGCTTCGGTCAAGGCCTGTTGAAAGATTCTGGGACACGGGTCTTGGGGTATGGGGTATGTCACATGCGCAGTGTAACTGCTGTGGTCGTGCGTTGCTATTGGCTCAATTTCACAGAGTGCAGACCAGATTTTACTGCGCATGTGTTGTACCCCAAAGATATGATGTGTGACCACTCCTCTTTCCACCCTCCTTGGTTTCGGTACGGTTGGCTTTCACAGCTGATGCAAACTGTACCCGACACATGAACTGTACTCCAGACCACCTTTTCAAGTGGACTCGGGCACGGATCGACGAACCGTGCCCGAGTACGGTAGGGAGCGTTCACACTAATCAAACAAACTGGACAAGTGTACTTGGATCCGGGCCCGGGGTCCCTGATGTGAAAGCACCCTCTCACTTGATAACTCTTCTTCTTTAGGTGACTTTGACATCCCTTCTTCACGTGAAGATGTCGACAGGGACAGCTCATGGAACCAGTGGCTTCGTTCGGAGATACCACAGCTCTTCCTCCAGGCCATGGATGTCTTCACTGTAAGATTATACTGTATCTGCAGGGCCGTCGGGGAAAAAAAAACACTAGATGAGATGTCACTTTAGTGATCCCTACCAGTAAACCTGATCACATACGAATGCAAAAAAAATTACGCAAACAGGTGGTATAAAGCATCTAACTGGGACACTGAAGTAGAGTATGTTACTGAAAGTATAATATATCAATTACAAGTAAAAAAAAAAAACATGGAGGGGGAGAATTACCTGGGATATAACAGGTCATACGGTAAATTCAGCATAATGTGCTACTGCTTTTGTTCACATAGTAATTCTAGTGGCTTCCACTATTATACCCTTTAAACCAAACAGTTTCAGATATTAAGATTTTCTCTGTAACATTGAAGATTCATGGCTGAAAAAGCAACAATCAAAGTTAAAATCTGGAAGAACAAAAACATCTATATCTACAACAGATATTATTTTTTAAGAGTTAAACACTCAAAAATAAACGGTTTCATCAGGATTGCTTGGGTGTTTTTGGCCACTGTTTGAGAATTTTTGGTAAATGAAGAAAAAGTGGTGGCTCAACTGTAGGATTACAGTAATAACTAATACCACTCATTAGTCCTTGGCTATTGTCTGTATTTAAACCAGTGTTCTGTTTTCTCCTTATTATTCCAGGATCACCCAGAGTTCAAGGGGCTGCAGGGTCTCAGGCAGTTCCTGCTGTTCATCCCGCTGCCTGACGAGGTGTTGGACTTCTTCAAGCCTGTTGCTGGGCAGATTATTCAGATGCTCAAGGGCAAGGCGTTCCTGCCTACACTCAGCTCAGGTATTACTCACACGTGCAGGTTGTGAAATTTTGAATTCACTCAACAAAACAGCATAAACAAAAACAAACATGATGTGAGCTCAGCTTTGGTCTACTGACAGTTGAAAGCATTGTATCTAACCCTGTAGAGTTTGTCTCTCCGTGCTTTCTCTCCCAGATGGTAAGGTTGTGTACAAGCTGCCGTCCCAAGTGGCCGTCTGTCAGGACGCTGTGATCCGAGACGTGATCGGCGGAGACGAGCTAGAAAGGCACCTGTCTCTGTCCTATCTCCATCCGGGTTTGAGCCCCGCCCCGCCCGCCTCCTTGCTCACTCACCTGGGAGTGCGATACCTGCGGGGATCCGATGTTACCACGGTAACCACAGCCATGGCCAAGGAGCTGATGGATGGCATCCATTCAGGTGTGTGTGGAAGGGCAGAAGAAGGAGAGGGAGAAACTTGGATGGAAAGTTAATCCATGTCACTTCAAGTTATGGCAGAGCACAATGGATTAAACAGAGCTGCTGACAGAATGCAACATGTGTAATAGATAAGCACAATAACTCAAGTGACAATTAACTTCTTTAATAAGATCTGGGGAGATTTTGAAGCATTTGATGCAAACCATCACTTATTAAACGTTAAATCCACGTTATTCCACCCATGTCATATGGAAAAACAAAGTTGAAATATTTGCTAATTAAACTCAAGTCAAGTCAAACTTTATTTATATAGCACGTTTAAAAACAACCGCAGTTGACCAACGTGCTGAACATGTACATAATATAAAATGAATACAAAGCCAACAACAATAAGAACAGAGCAAAAAAACAATAACCATAATGTGCACATAACGCCAGTAAAAGAGCAGCAGCATAAACAGAAAATAAACTTAATCAAACACCAGTGAGAAGAGGTGAGTCTTCAGCAGTGACTTAAATGAATCTACGGTCTGAGCAGTTTTAATCTGAAGAGGTGAGCTGTTCCAGACATTAGGGGCGGCTACCGCAAAGGCTCGGTCGACTCTGTTTTTCAGTCTAGTTCTGGGGACATCCAGGAGCATCTGATTGGTCGACCTCAGTGCTCTGACCAGAGTATGGAAGTGCAATAGTTCTGATAGATAAGGTGAAGCCGGCCCATTTAAAACCTTAAAAACTAGCAATAAAATCTTAAAATCAATCCGGAAACAGACAGGCAGCCAGTGGAGGGAGGACAGAACTGGTGATGTGTGATCACGTTTTCTTTTTCCAGAATTAAAGGTAGTGTCGGTAATGCTGAGAAACTAGCAAGAGTACACTAGATTTGAAAAATGATCCAACCGAAAAACCCAGATGAGTATTGCCAACTCTTTTCCAATGAAAGTAGCTAGCAGCACGAGCTCCAAAAGTCCCCAAATATAGAGAGAAAGTCACCAAGTCGGCCACAGTTCGTCCCTTCAGGCCTCCCTCCAAAGACACTCCCCCAAAATTATCATTATGAACATAAACAACCAACATGGCTGCTGTGAGTGCACGCAGGTAGGCAGGTAGGCCTACCCAAGTAAGATAGATCTTCATCAGTCATTCTTTTAAAATGGTTAAACTTAACTGGTGTGCTCTTATAGGTGTGCATTCATTGGGTTTTGAAAACTCTTCTAATTTCTAGGTAATGTAAAATCCTGTAATTTTTTAAGGACCAAACTCTCTGTCTTCTAGATGGCGACCTGCGTCAGCTGGCCAAGCTGCTGGTCTGTAACTTCAGAGCTCTGGAGCATGGCTACGGAGAGGAGGACTCCATTTTGCAAACCCTGAGGGATCTACCCATAATCCCCCTGGCTGACGGACGAGTGGTGGCACTGAACGGAGAAGGGGTGTTCTTTCCCATGGAGGAAACCAAGACCAAGAAAAAGAAAGCTCAGGCTCAGACAGGTAATTTCACTTCAGTGTATACTCTACTACACTGTGCTTGGTGTTTTCATTGCAAACTGAGCTCTTGTTTGAGTGTCTCCATCTGGCAAGGGCAAATCATTTTGCCTCAGATCTATATATATGGAGATGTTTTGTTTTTGTTTTTGCAAGCATTCTATCAAGATGCTGTATATTATGATGCTAAAAAAGACAAAAAAATACACTGCTGTCTTGTTCCCAATTATTCTTGTTTTCTGCATGACAACATTTCAACCACCTGGTCTACCTTATGATAAAGGTGAGGGTATGAGCACATACTGTTTGTGTGTGTGTACACATTTAGCGTGTTTTATTTTCCCTAGCTTGCGACATCAGTTTTCTCAGAACACTGCAACACTGCTAAAAATAGGTCCAATACACAGTATATACAGGGGCATGTAGAATTAAAGGAGAAGACAGCTGTGCGTGTGTGTGCGTATAATTATTACCCAGCACCTGCAAAGAATTTCTGGCTGTGCCTCCTGATTGCTGAGTGTTAAATCAGCCATGACAAATAGAGGAAGAAGAGCAGTGAGCAGTGAGAATTCAGGGCAGTACAGTTTCACAGCTTTCCAGCTTCCAGAAATGTGATAAACTGATGTCGAAAAACAAAAATAGATAAACATGTATCACCTTGGTGATGGTGAGAGGTGCACACGTAACACTTTCCATCTGTGCTTATGAAGCACGGTGATGTGCTGCACTTGCAGAAGCTGCAAAATGATGGTGGGAATTCATGAGGAAAAATAGCATCAAGCACCACGATACTCCGATAAACCGACATGATAATTCAGACTGTAAAACAGATCTGAGAAGTTCTAGAAGTAGAGCTACGACCCTGCCCTGAGTTTTGGAGTGCCTTTCGACTGGTAGAGGCCCTTTAGAACGGAGCCACAAGGGATCGGGCCAAGACTCGTAGCCCTCTGAAAGGAGCTGCATCAACAGCTGTATCTGCTCTCTTAGGAGTCAGCACATTCACAGACTTTGAGGGCAGCGAAGTAGACATATGACAAACTTCACCATCAGCAGACACACAGTACACACAGAAGCGGAGGCACGCCAACCGTGTTGTGCGTCATCACGTTCAAAAACAAGACCCAAAGCAGAGGTTTAGAATGGCAAGTATGTATAATTGATTTTCACACTCTGATGTGAGTGTCTTGCCGCTGCAGTGTGCTTGCTTTAATAGTCATGTATTCTAAGTGGTTTTGGTGTCTTTATAAGCAGCTCAGTGCTTATGGACTTACTTTATCGTCTCGCTGCAGTGCTTCACATGAGCAGCACTAATGTCATTCATTAATAAAAATCAGGTCAAGTAACTGATAAGACCTGGCAAATACATCACTGTGTTACTTTAATGGACTTACCATGAAAGGTCAGTGGTCCGTGTTAGGCTGTTAATCAATGAATCATTTAGTCTATAAAATGTGAGAAAATAGTGAAAAATGCCAACAAGCAGTCCACAAATCCTCACATTTGAGTGGCTGGAACACTATTTGACATTTTTTTGTTTGACAAAAACAAACAATCAGTTTTCAAAATGGATCAATGAATGAACTAATCTATTAGTTTTGCTACTAACCAAAAGCAATAGAAACCAGTTGGCTTTCTGCAGTAATCTTCTGAAACAAGAAACCAGGCTTCCGTAAATCAGGATAGAGAATCGGAGTAACCTGATTTCTCCAGATAGAGATCTTCTTGTTAAAGCAGTTTTCTGGGCCATGTACAGTACATGTGTCACCAGGTTTCTTCTTAGCTTTTTTCATGTATAGCGTGTGCATGATAAAGACTTCAGACAGTGAACGTATTGCTGTGACAGCAGAGCAGTATGATGAAATGACAGATCTTTATATGTAGTGATGTGTTACATATCAAAAGTTAGCTGCTAAATAATTAGGAAGCAGCGACTTGGATAACTGTCAAAATAAATAAGTAATACTTCCAAAGTAAGGTTGGGGTTTGTCATGCACATAGAAATGTACTGACCGTTTTAAATGAATCTCCACTAATTTTACAAATCTAGTTGAGCTTACTCTCCATGGGGAGTTCTACTTGGCCTGTGGAAATGTAATAATGAATCCTGTAGCTGTGGAGGAACTTAGTATAAGAAAATACCAGAGCTGTAGTACTAGGGCCGGGACGATTCACCTCCCGATTCCATACTATCACGATACTTGGGTGCCGATTCGATATGTATTGCTATTTTTATGTATTAATGTATTAAAGTATTAAAGTATTTAAGTATTGTGATTCTACAGGTATTGCAATTCGATATTATGATATATTGTGATATAACTTTTTTAACACTAGACCATGGAAAAATGTTGAATCATACACTTCTAGGGACTTTTACATTCGAAAATATCTAAATTAATACGGTCAAATGTTTGATTTTCATGTTTGGATTCTCATTTTTCAGTTTGTAGTCAGAGATGTCAAATATATCAGTCATTGTCAGGAATTATTTATTACATTTTTTCCAGCAACCCAAAAATTAAAGAATAAAGACATTTCCCTCACAGATCAGTGTTATTTTCTATAATGTTTAATACTTCTGGTGAATATAATCCATCAATCTTATTTCCATAGATGTATTTTGTATATTCAGTTCCCTTTGTTAACACCTTATTTTGAAAACCAGACGTAGTCCCACGTGTATACTTCCTCTAACTTCTCCAAGGTGGTCTCTAGCTCTCCCGTCAGCTCCGTTCTCTTTATCCATCCATGGTCAGCACCATCGGGGCCGTTTAAATGCAGAGAACATAAATGTCAGTATCTGGGTGCTCTACAGTTGTAGCGTCGGCCCATTTGACCACGTTTCCTGTCCGTGACAGAGTTAGCATGCAGCTTTAGCCGGGATGTCTGGCTCTGCTTTTCCTGTCAATGTGTGAAACCCAAAGTGTTTCCATCCTTTACTGGATGTGTAGTGTTTACCACGCTGGATTTAACATAGGAGGGTGCAGGTCGTATCCACGACGACCCTCCAACGTTTTCTACTTCCTCGTTTCGGCTCACTGCGGTTTGTTTTGGTTGACGGATACGGAACAGATATGACGTCACGTTACTCAGACTACAACAATAAAAGCGCTAACTTCTTTCTACCTCCACATAGACTCAAATGAAGCAAATATATCGATTCTGGCATTAAAAAATCGATTTCAAAATCTTAAAAAAATATATATTATTTTTTCCCAAGACAGATTAACTCGGTCAATACTTTATTTCATTTGCAAAGATATGTGCTATGATGTTGGATGTTACAGGGACTTTAACAGAAGAAGAACAAAGAATGATATGAAAGTTGACAGGAAATGATATTAGTGGGATTGAAGTCTTGACTCATGCTGGCTGGTTTTCAGGTCATGAGTGTAGTTCGAACGAGCCTTCTACAAGTAAAACCAGCGTGCGGCACAAACCTCAGGCTCTGCTTAAAGGTGAAGTCAAATGGGCAGAGATGTGTGCGATAGCTTCAGAGAGACGGCCGAGTTAAACACAGTGTTCTTCTGAAATATTGAGCAGTACAGAGATCAGTGGGGGAATGCTCCTTCAGATGCCGGTCTCACAAAATTAGAAAAAGTAGGTCAATGGAGGTTTTCAGTTACACACACATTTATGTATGTTTAGGTTACATTTCCCAAGAAACAGCTAAGAGGAAATTAAAGGGCGCATATCATGCTCATTTTCAGGTTCATGTTTGTATTTTGTGTTTCTACTAGAACACGTTTACATGCTTTAATGTTCAAAAAACACATTATTTTTCTCATACTGTCTGTCTGAATATACCTTTATTCATGCTCTGTCTGAAACACTCGGTTTTAGCGCATTTCAACGGAATGGCAACGGAATTGCGTTGCTAGGCAACAGCTTGGGTCCATGTTTACATCCAGTCAGCTGATGACATTCACATACACTGCAACCAGGAATAAACTGGGACACATTTAGAATGTTTACATTTAAAACTGTGAAATGGTCTAAATATTGTAGATTTGTGACATCACAAATGGACAGAAACCCTGACGGCTTGTTTCAAAATGAAACTAGACATCAGTGCTAAAAAATGTCTTAAAAATAGTAAAACAGCTTCTGCTTCTCTTAACATCTGTTGTAAAATAATCTATAAAGGGGATGTTGTAAAAATGTTCACACAAATAAATGATTTCCTGAATTTAAAATTATGTGACATAACATACAATCCAAAATTCTGTACAACTGCACTGTAACAGATATGGCCTTTGGAAAGTTGAAAACATTTAACATTTGTTGTCACTGTAGCAGGGAAGTGACTTTGCTGCAGTTTGTTGTTTATCCAGCTTTCCTCTCATTCCTTGTCTTCTCACAGGCCCTCTGTCTGCACTGTACAAGGATGTAAATGTAGTTCACCCCTCTCTGCTGAGCTGTGTGGAACCTCTGGAAAGTCAGCAGGTTCGGGAGCTGCTGAGAAGACTCGGAGTTCACGAACTGGAGCCTCAAGAGCTGCTGGAGCAGCACATCTACCCTTCATTACAGAACAACAGATGGAAGGTACCATACTGTATAAACTGGATCATAAAAATGTCACAAAAATGATGTAATGGCCATTTTACAGAGCAAGTTTTATGCTTTAAAGAAGTATTTGGCTTAAATATCTTTTTCTCTCTCTTGTCACCCTCTTTTTCCTTCCCATCGCTCTTCACCATTCCACCATTCCACGACAGTTGAAGCCCGAGGCGGTAGTGGTGAGTTACTTGGTTTTCATCAAGTGCCATTCCTCCTCCAGCCAGGAGTACTCAGACACTGCAGTACCTGTCCTCACCAGCAGGGGTCTGCTGTGCCCGGCCAATGACAGAGTGCACTTCTCTGAGGAGTACGGCAACATCGACCTGCCAAAGAAACTGCCCGGTATGGAGAAACCCACACTTCTTAATACTCACACACAGGCTCTGAAATTAACTTTTTTCACTTCCTGCCACTGTGGCAGGCCAGTATTTTTTTTTGTCTGCCACTCAGAAATTTGATCTGCCACTTCTGAAATCTCTGCGCTAAATGAAGGAATAACATTGTAGATCTGAAGTCATTCAATGTTCAATATATTTTACATAAAATACATTGTATGCATGGTAAATGATAATCACATGCAGTTTTTTGCATGCAGTACAAATATGTTATTTTTGCCTGTTCTAAAATAGTGCGTTTCTGATGTGTTCTTTATATTATGACAGTTTTCCTAAAATTAGATTAAAAAAAAATCGCAATATATCGCCTTGCTTACAGTATCGCAATATATCGAATCGTTACTCCTGTAGCATGATACGTATGGTATTGCCAGATTCTCGCCAATACACAGCCCTAATATTTAGTGTTTTAAAAAAGTAGCTGCCGCACAACTCTGACGTTGTAGACATGTCCACTTTCATTTTCCATCTTGTGTAAACTAACAGCAGACATTTTAGGTGCTTGTTGATGATGTTGTTTATGACATACAATGTATGAAAGCTGATCAAGGATTTCCTTACCTTTTGGCCATAGAGCAGTGCAGCAGATTTACTGTAACTATTTAAAGGTCCCATATTGTAAAAAGTGAGATTTTCAGGTCTTTTACATTATAAACCAGGTTTAAGTGATATAAAAATACTGGTTAACTATCAAAACGCTCAATATACAGAGAAATACACACAGTCCGTATTCAGAAATTGTGCGTTTGAAACAAGCCGTTAGGATTTCTGTCCATTTGTGATGTCACAAATATACAATATTTAGACCATTACACGGCTTTAAACGTAAACATTCTAAATGTGTACCAGTTTATTTCCTGTTGCAGTGTATGAAATAATCAGCTGACAGGAAGTAAACATGGACCCACACTGTTGTCTAGCAACGCAATTCCGTTGCAATTCTGTTGAAATGCACTAAAACAGAGCATTTCAGGCAGAGGATAAATACAGGTATATTCAGGCAGACAGTATGAGGAAAACAAAGTTTTTTTTGAACATTAAAGCATGTAAACATGTTCTTGTAGAAACACAAAATACAAGTATGAACCTGAAAATGAGCACGATATGGGACCTTTAAAACAAAAAAACACTCATGTTTCACCTGATTTAAATGATTAATCAAAAAGTAAACATTGCATTGCAGTCCTTTCTATTCCATCTTTGATTTTCTCATCTCCTCTGCCTGTTTACTGTTCTATTGTTCGCCAGATTTATGTGTCTTATACAATATTTATTTATTGGTCTTCCTCCTGTAAACACTCATCCTGTCTACTTCTTCCTCCACCAGGCTGTGATTGGGTGTTGCTGAGTCCCTGCTATGTGCAGACAGACGGCGATGTAGCAGGATGGAGAGAGCTGTTCAGCAGTCTTGGAGTCAGAGACGGTCTCATCGTCCGCAAAGAGAGACAAACTCTCACTGCTAAAGAACTGGTGAGGAGACATCCCTGAACTGTTACCTCAGCTATTTAGGAGTCACACTCCACTCATGCTGCAAAAATGCAATTACACCGGCTCAAAAAGACAGGAGCAAGGTCGTGACAGCCCCACCTGTGAGCCCACATGATAAAGGGGCTGTGGATGTGTTGTGTAACGACACAATATTTACTGGTTGCATGGACACTAGAGGCAGGACACAATCTTTCTGAAGCATGCTGCATTAAAAACCAACTGTGACTCATCACGTTGAACAAGGCCGTGATTAAAGGATGAAGATATTAACCGTTGTGAGTCACACTAGGACTAGAGAGACAATAGCTGCTTTGAGGATGAGCAGTAAAAAGCAGGTGACTGATGCCTGTTTTAGCCTGGGCTATAGCAAGCATGGATAGTATGTGGACAGGTCATGATACCATCAGTCATTGTGTGACTTATGCTGCCTTCATGTAAGATGGGAAATATGGTACTTACATTATTCTGGTGTCAGCTGCAGATACGTGGGAATTAACTGTAATGCTTCATACTAATTGCAAATAAACATAACAGAATCTCCCTCCTCCTCCTCCTCCTCCTCGTCCTCCTCCTTCTCCTCCTCCCCCAGGCCTCCAGTGTCTGGTCAGTGGAAAGTACAAAGTGGCACCAAAATCCACAAGGGGAGGGATTTGTGCTCGATGACTACCCCTGCGAGGAGTTCCATGCCCTGGCCACAGCCCAGCTGCCCGGCCACCTCCTCTTACAGCAGAGAACGGCCTTGCTGGAGCTTCTGGCGACAAACTGGGATACAGGGTAACACACACAAACACACCCTCACTTACATATTTCTCCTCCCATGTTATGTTCTGTCAAATGACGATAGTCCCATTTGAGAAGCAGTTGCACTCACTGGGTGTCTGTTATGTTTCGGAAACCTAATGGCCAGAGATAATGGCTTTGAGCTTAGTCGGGGTCAGGTAGTAATCCACATCATTTCTACTGTGGCCAGGAAGTGATTACTGGGGTCAAGTTTGACAGTTAAATGTTATTTTCTCCCTGAGAGAAAAGCAGCCTTTTGTTTTGGGTTTGACGTCGACAGAGAGAGAGATCAGTCTGGGGATTAATTCATCTGGATTTAGCTGCTCTTAGCTCGGCCCCGTCTGGTGAGTAGAGGACAACAATTCAGGTGGAGGTCATCCGAGCTCACAAAGTCATACTGTTGAACAGTCGTGCACACTGCCAGTACAAGAGCAGTATAGAAGTTAAAGGTTGGCTCTGGTATCGGATCAGTACTCAGTAGCGGCCGATACCCAAAGCCCAGGTTACGGTATCGGTATCAGGTGGTCGGTGCGTCTCTACTATTATACTGGTCAGTTTTTCCTTCAGAGCATAGATAAGGATTTCTCAGTGCATTTAACTCTGATCATTAAGCACATGCAGTGCTGCTGAGGGCTGTATACTGTATACTGCAGAGGAATGTAGGTCACATAGTTCTGCCACTTTGTTGAATTGTCACAAGTGGCATCAAGATCACTGAACCACAACAGAAGAGGCTGTAATCCATGCACTGTAGTCATAGTATCTCTGAAGTTATATGATCATATATGAAATAGGGGTGGAACGGTTCACAAAATTCACGGTTGGGTTCATATCACGGTTTTGGGGTCACGGTTTTGGGTTCGGTTTGGTCCATTTCTGTTACAGCGAGGAGGTCATGTTCTGATTTCAACATGCTTTTCATTTATTTGGAAAAAATAAGTTAACAAATGTTTGCCTTAACAAAAGTATGGCTTACATAAGGAACATAAACACTTCTTCATTGTCAAATCTTAATTGAAAGAAAAGGACTTCTACAGTCATTAGTGCAAATAAAAAATGCAGCTTTGTTAAAAGAACAGTATAACATACAGTATGTCTCAGTTCCCTGATTATCAGCTCCTAATTGAAAGATTAGTTTTTCCACTCAAACAGTGCAGTATTTAGAGGAATATGATTGGATTTCTGTGCCACTGTGTTATTTAAAAACAATTAATAAATATAAAACACATTTCAGGGATTGTGCTGCTGGAAATACTGTGTTGCTTAAGTATCGTCAAGAGGGACTATTATAGCTCAGCTCAAGTAACGTTACGTTAATCATATGCTGAAATCCAGCGTTCTCCACGACTGCATAAAGCTGCATATCTTTCACTATAAACCTCCACAATGCTGTAGTTGTGTTTTTTTACCCTGTCTGAGTCTGCATGTAGAGGCTGTTTAAATGCTGCAGGGAGGAGTTGCTCTTTCCTAGCCGACTCTCTCCTCCTTACGCTAATGACAGACACACCGGAGTGTTGCCGCTAGCATCAACCACGCAGTGCTCACACAGTCACCGTTTTTTCCACCACTTTTTTTCCATCATTTTCATGGTAACACTAAATCCGTAATGCTCCATACAGCAGAGTCCAACGATGCTAGTGGATCCTCTAACTGGACTTTATCGTGTCCACTCGTCATTTCCTAAACTGAGTGACAGCCGCACTCTGCACTTCATCCGTGCGAACTGAGAAGGGGGTTGGGTCACGCTTCATGTCTTCGCAGTACAACACATGCGCAGTAAAATCTGGTCTGCACTCGCCGAAATTGAGCCAATAGCAACGCATGACCTCAGCTTCAGTTACACTGCGCATGTGTTAAACCCCGTACCTCAAGACCCGTGTCCACCCGTGTCGCAGCCTCCTTCCATAGGCCTTGATTTCTAGTGTGACAATAAACGGGAGCCCAACTCTACATGGAAAAATACACAATCAGCCTCATAACTTATTTCAAATGAACCGAACAATTCATACACGTCCCAAAATGTGACTAGCAAACCGAACGGTTCGGATTTTTTACCTGAACGGTTCCATCCCTAATATGAAATGTATCATGTCAAAGAAACGTTGTCATTGTTTGCTGAGAGGAGTTTCAAAGTTAAACTATTTCAAAAATGATTTATGATCACCTTTTCCATTCTTCCAGACACCGCTACTCTCAGTATCTCACAGCTCAGGTGATCGACAGCGACGGACACACGATCAGAAGCACCAAGTCCTCCTTCGACCACTTCTTGCGTAACCTTGAATGGGTGCCAGCCTATCGCCCACTGGAAGGAGATCAGCGAGACAGAAAGTACCTCTGTCCAAACTCCGTCTACCTGCCCTCACCTGAAGTCAAGAGCCTGCTGGGGACTCACGTCTGTTATGTGGACATAGACTCCAGCGAGTTTAGCAGAGCTCTAGGTAAAAATGTGTATACTATGGTGGAGATCTGTGCTCAAGTTATTGGTTATCCTATCATTGCTGCAGGTTATTTGGAGTCAGCTACAAAATAGACAATCTGTGTCTTAATCCCTCTTTTAGGAATGAGACAAAGTATCTCAGTGGATGTTCTGATAAACTACCTGAAGGAGTGGTGCGTCAAAACAGAGGCAGATGACCAGGAGCAGAGACTACCCGAAGACGAGTTAGAGGGGGCCAATTTCATTTCCACAGTGGAGCACATCAACAACGTCTACACCTATCTGTATATGAACTGTCCCCAGAGCAGCCTGAAGGAGTTGTTCCAGCATACCCCTGCTGTGTTCATAGAGTACAACAGGTACGTCGTCAGCTGTGTCAGTGTACTTTTCAGGTAAATGTCAAAAATGTTGTCACCTGAGGCCACAAATCAAACCATGCCCACCCCCCACCTCCCCCAGGCGAAATGATGAGTGGTGTTCGGGACGTTTCTACCACCTGAAGGAGGTGTGCTGGAGTGACCCAACGGCGATGTTTCAGCGCTACAAACAGCTGACTCATGCACCAGACAGCCCCGTCCAGCCACCCAAAGTCCTGGCTCCCTTCTACAACCCTCTGGATGGGATGAAACCCTTCTTCACCAAAGTAAACTCACACACTGCTTACATGTATAAATATTTCTTGACTCATGGTTCCTTAGATTCATTAAGCTGTTTGATTAAGAATCCCTTAGTTACTGTTGCTATGTCTGTCAGGCTTTCCATCCCCAGGCGGCGACTGTTGATTTTCCTGAAGGATGGCTGTGCTTGGCTGTTGCTGCCAGATTTCATTAGCTGCAGCTAGTTAGCAAATGAAGCTAGCATTGGCTTCATGAGTTGGTTGAAAACACTGTCTCTCCCTGCATTTTCAGCTGGCTCATATTAAAATAAGATATTCTTATATGTCTTAAACATACACTTCATGGCTACATACATGTTATAATGCTAAAAGACTGTCTCAGGCAAAATGTGAGCATCCTCACCAGTTGATGATCTATGGGGAAGACATGGAAATAAAGAAACAACATTGTTCTTTTATTGCAGTATAAAGCTAGTTAGTCCTAGTATTATTAAGCGTGATGAGGAAAAATGTAAGATCACCGACTGTTATTTTGTTTTAAACATACATAACCCTGTGTGTACAGGCAGAAATATGTGTCACTAATGCACACAGCTTCAGCATGTGGAGAAATCAAAAAGCTTAGCAGGCCTTAGCTGTGCCTAGTTACAGTTGCTGAGCTATGTTTGGACAGTCTTTGTTCAGGGAAAGGGTTTAGTGAATGGTCAGTTACTTAGAAAGGGATAATGTAGAGCGAGCCGGTCATTATTGTGAAATAAGCCCCCCGACAGAAGGGGTTTATTTCACAACAATGACCCACTAGCTGAACATTATCCTGCTTGTTACACGGCTACTTACAATCAGTTGACACAAAAACGGTCCTCCAGTGTCCGACATCGGAACTGCGCCCATAGCAACGGTCTGTTACACATAGCAACGGTATGTTATACATAGCAACGGTCTGTTATACATAGCAACGGCCTGTTATACATAGCAACGGTCTGCTATATGAAATAACAGACCGTAGAACACTGTGATTGACCAATCAGAATTGAGTATTCAACAAAGCCGTGTAATAAGATCTAATAATGTATTGTTGAGGACACAGTATCTTGTCTGTCACCTGTAATTTATATTTAGATATCAAGACCATGATGGCAGGTTTTGGGAGTTTAGGTGGTTTTACTATGAAGGCTCTTCTGCTGTCTGTTGTTTTAATAAACTAACACCTTACTTGTTTGTAGCCATTTTTAAGAGCAAACTACACCATTACTAATGTACACTATGCATGTGTGTTATTTCATATCTTACGTATACACGTAGCCGCTGAATGTGGATCTCAGTCCCAATATGAATCAGTACGTTGGCTTGTTGGAACTCATCTGTTCATCGTCTCCCATACCAACTGCTGAAGTGCTACAGGATGTGTCGGTGCTCTACGCCAGACTTGGTGAGAACATTTAGATTCCCAGTCTTTTGTTTCATGGAGTGTCTCGCATTCAGAGACTCACACGTTTCCTTTCTTTTTATGTCCCATCTGTCTGCAGCTCATTATCTCTCTGCTCAGCGACTGTTAGCTTTCCTTCTTGAATGGCTTGACTTGTTACATCCTCCCTCTGATCCATGACTTTAGATATGATATGATATGATATGATATGATATGATATGATATGATATGATATGATATGATATATGATATATGATATGTTTTCAACAGCTCAAAAGTGTCAAATTCAAGTATCAGGTGACCAGGAAAACATCCCTCAGTCCAAACTCAATCACAGCTACTGCTCCACCTTGAAAGGTAAGTAATGCATACACATTCATGTTGCAAACACAGTCCATCCTTAATTACCGCTTCTATCTGTGTGTCTGTTCAACTTCCTATCGGCCTGACTATTCTCTGCAAAGTATTTGCGGTAAACAAGCATCAGCCACCACCTGTCAGTGCAGCACATGTTTTGAAAGCAGCTGGGATTTGTTGCTGCAGTCTGGAATGACTTCCCACTGGAGACTGAAAGCAGTCATAAAGCTAACTTTACTGTCTGCAGTGTGTGGCAGCAGCAGAGTGAACTACAGTTCTAATGTAATCGGGGATTGGGGCGGCTGTGGCTCAGGCGGTAGAACGGTCGTCCACTAATCAGAAAGTCGGTGGTTCGATCCCTGGCACCCCTGCATGCCGCAGTGTGAGTGTGCGTGTGAATGTCTATCACTCCTGATGGTCAAGTGGCACCAGTGCATGAACGTGTGTGTGTGTGAATGTTGACACGTAGTGTAAAGGCTCTACAGGAAGGCCCGCCCTCCGCGGCTGCAATAAGACCCGTCTCAAATTTGATACAGATAAATGATCAATTTGTACAGAATCATTCTCTCGTGCTGAAAAAGGTAATGAAGTTTTAAGGTCAACAGCTTTAGAATAGGGAAGAATCTGCCCTTAAAAGGTATAATACAGTAGGTAACCATTGTCGGTTGCTGTTTGTAAAAAAGACATCGCATTCAACGTTGGCCTCACCTTCACAGCTCAACAAGCCGAGAGAGAGAGAGAGAGCGAGAGAGAGCAGCGATGGTGGAGTGAGCTATAGAGTGACTGAAGAGAGGGAGCGGCGTTAGTGAGAACAAAGCAGCGAATCTGAGAAATAAAACGTTATATTCTGATTGTTTCCCGGCAGTTACGTTCTAAAATACACAACTAACTACGCACAAATCTGCGGGAAGGTGCCGAGTGGCCAGATTTTGAATGAATGCAGACTTCTTGTCTGCTGGCTGTGGCTCAGCGCTTCTCTCCTCAAACTACAGACACACACCGATCACAGCTGCACTCAAAGCACAGAGAGGAGCATGGGGGGATCACTGGAACACATGCACATAACAAAACCCAAAATCTCCAACAAAGGCAGTGGAAAAAGAAGACTGCTAGCTAGTAAACACGGATGTAAATAACGCAGGATTTAAAATGCTTCATGAGAAAATAAATGTATTCAACATGTTTGACAGTGTCAGGAGACTGAACTGACCCTGGCTGTCCTTTTTGCCTCGTGTTCAGGTATGGTGTCTGATAAGAGGGTCTTCCCCACCAAGGATAACAGCTGGGTGAGTCTGGCACACAAACCCATGATCGCTGACAACAAGGAGATGGAAAAGATCTTTAAACCTCACAAGCAGATCTGTTTGCTCAACCTGCCGCCAGCAGAGAAGAAGACTACTCCCAGAAGCAAGACTGGGAACTTTGGTACGTTGCTGCTACCTTTTTTTTTTTTTCTTTAAACTTAAACTTTTTTTAGAGTATTAGGGCTACGTTGAGGGGAGAAAAATCTGAGATTTTGAGAATAAAGTCATAACTTTCAGGACTTTCATAACTAACAGCCATCAGGTCCGTGTGGTTCTTTCTCCAGAATAAACTCAGTTTCTTGCACAATCTCTTCATGATTCTGATACTGATGATAACGTTGGGCTGATGTGCCAAAAGATGAAGTATTTGGTTATTTGTGAAACCTAAACTAATGTTTAACTTCACAAGATGCTCCACGTTCCTCATTTTCACACTATTTCCCCTCTAAAATAACACGTCAAATTGCTACTTTATAATATTATGACTCTATTCTCATAATATTGCGACTTTTATTCTCAAAATCCTAGATTTATTTTTTTTCCTCAATGTGGCCCTAATACTCGTATTTTTGTGATTAGTATTTTATCGTTCTTTTACATGAACATTGTCACATTTTGGTCAACAAATCAAATAACTCCTATATGCAAAATAATATTAATATAAAAAATAAAATATTTACAAAATCATAATAACATACAAATAAAAACCAAAAAGACACAAATCAAATACGTATTCCTACATTAATCTGCACCATGGTCTAATCTAATTTATAAGCAGCCAATTCATTTTCAGACACAAAAAGAGCATGTGCGGTGCATGCGTGCATGCGTGCGTGTGTGCGTGTGAGTATAATGTGATAGCGTGTGCTTTACTTCAAGATCTTCCAAGTAGTCTCCCCACTCAGCCACATATTTCTCAGTCCTGTCCTTCAAGCTAAAAGGATTTTGTTGGTATGATGCCACTTTTGTCAACTCTGTGAACTATTCCTGAAAAGAAGGCTCATCTGGGTTCCTCCATTTTCTCAGGATAATTTGCTTCCCCACCATTTGTGGATCACTGAGAACATATACCTAAAAATTGGTGTAATATGTTTTATACAGTACGTTGATGAACCTTGAGCCAGTAGTTCTGAATCATGGGAAGTTCCCAGAGTAGGTGAAGAAGAGTCCCTTCAGAGCTGCAGCACTTCCAGCAGTCAGCGTTGTCCCTGAGCTCAACAGTCTGGAGGGGTCCAATCAAAACGATGAAGAATCTTCATTGAATGAATCTAATTTCGATGCCTCTTGATCCCCTCATAATGTTTTCACATATAGGATCCCACTCAAAAAGTTTTTAAAGGGTTTTGTTTTTGCATATAGTTGTCAAAGTTACATTTGTACTTGATTACTTTTCACCATACCCAACAGGAATTATGCCCCAAAACTACACAAATATAACCCAAGTTAACATGGAGCTCTGCCTGTTGTTGTGCAATTGCCTGCCAGGTCGGACGGTGGCAGGAGAACGAGCTAACGCCGTACTTGCCTTCAACGAAACGGACCGCTCTTTGTTTCTGGAGATCTGCGGGATCCGTCAGCTGTCTCAGTGTGTCAAGACTGACCCTCAGACTGAGAACTGGAGACCCTGTCCGTCCATGCAAGCCATGGTGCACGCTGTGATACCCTACATCCAGAGGTTCCTGTACCACCACGACGAGCTGGCTGAAGTCTATGCAGAGCTGATCGACAACAACATTGGAGAGAAAATCAAGCGACTTCACTTCGGACAGGTCAGAAGTTCACGCCTAGTTGGTTTAGAGCAGTTTAAAACCTGGAGGTAGTTCCTTATTTGGTTGGTTTACTGAAGACATACTGACTGGACTGAGGCCTCTAAAGGAAATCTTTATCATTGAGCCCTTTTCAACAGCAGGAACTTTCCCCTCCCTACTTACCTGTTTACAGGTGGGGAAGCTGTACATTCGCTACCAGCTGGATGTTGATGATGTACTGGTGGAGCTGCAGGATGTTATCTGTCTACTGAAAGACGAGAAGGAGCTCTACATCCAGAAAGATCACCTCTCGGCCAAGCTGGACATCTGCAGGTTTGTGTGTGATGGATAGAGTGCCCTGTTGTCACAGTAATCCCTAAATGTATTAGATCAACAACAAAATCATCATCTTCATCTTTTTTTTAACCTCCATTAAATCAAGAAATGTTCTCGGTGAACACACGCCTTTTAATACATTCACACCTGAGAACTCCACTGGAGCAGGTGGATGTTAAAAACAGTGTTTCTCTAAAAGGTAGCTGAATATGACGACAGAATAAAACTTGTAATTCCAAAGTGGAACGATTTGTGTTGTAAGTTAAATAATAGAAGACCAACAGCAGGTTTTTCACCAAATCTTCAGTTCTCCCGTTACATTATGATTCCATATGTATTGCGATTTTTAAGTATTGCTATTCGATATTGTGGTTTATTGCGTTTATTATATAACTTTGTTAACACTAGATCATGGGGGAAAAGTTGAATCATCCACTTCTAGGGACTTTTTCTTTGGAGAATCTCTAAATTAATCCAATAAAAATGATTTTCAGCATGTATGTAGTCAGAAGTCAAATATATCAGTTATTGTCAGACATTATTTATTACATTTTATCCAGCAACCCAAAAATCAAAGAATAAAGACATTTCCCTCACAGATTAGTGGTATTTTCTTTTTAATTTATAAGGGACATGTAATGTTTTATACTTCTGGTGAATATAATCCATCAATCTTATTTCCATATATGTATTTTGTATATTCAGTTCCCTTTGTGAACACCGTATTTTGAAAAGCGGACGTACTCAAACTACAACAATAAAAGCGGTAACTTCCTTCTACCCACATAGACTCAAATGAAGCTAATACATAGATTCTGGCATTACAACAAATTATTTAAAAAATAAATAAATAAATCGCGATACATAGATGAATTATCTGTATATCTTGCTATCCCTTATAATCCTGTGTGTATGTGTGTTTCAGAGAGCTGGTCAAACTGTTCTGCACAGAGAGCAGCCACAGAAAAGAGCTGAGGCATTTCCTGAGTGGCCTGATAACCTCTCTCGATGTAAGTGATATATGATCCTTCAACATCGATCCCTAATCCACATCCAGTGATCTTGGTCTTTGCTCGTCTTTCATCCCGTCGTTCTCTTTCAGTCTTCTCAGTCACACATACACACTTCCTGCCGCCACCACCACAGAGCTGACTGGAGCTAGAACTAATAGGCTGTTTTCCCTGGAGGGAGTCACGTTTACATTACTACTCATCTTTATTCAAGAGCGTGATCTTTCAATCTGAGAGCATGACTCTTTGATTTCATACTCTCACACTCACATCGCCCCTGCTTGTGCTTGGGTTTGTTCTGCTTCTGCTCAGACTGTATGATTGCACTCAGATATATTGTTGGCTGCAGATTTCCTGTTCTCCAGCTTCTGCCCTTCTCCTCAGACTCAGGCTGCTTCTGTGTGCTCTCAGATTTCTCTGTGCAATAACCATGGATGTATACAGAGAACTGGGTACAGCGTTGGAAAATAATGACTCTTCTGACTCATCCTGAAATGCAAGAGCTTCTTACATCAACATTTCACTAAAGTAACCACTAAAAACTTTTTTAAGAGGTCTTTGAGAAACCGCAAGGTCTGTCTTCTCCTAGGCGTCCATCATGAGCCGGCGTTATTTATCATAGTTGTATGTCTAATGTACGACGGTACGACAGAGTATTAGGGCCACATTGAGGAAAAAAAATAAATCTGAGATTTCGACAATAAAGTCGTAATATTATAAAGTAGTAATGTTACGTGTAATTTTCTTTTTTCTTGTAAAGTTCCGACTTTATGCTCGTAATATTACAACCTTTTTTCTCGTAAAGTTATGACCTTGTTCTCGTAATATTACGACTTTTTTTCTCTTAAACTTCTGACTTTATTCTCATAATATTACGATTTTC
The DNA here is from genome assembly GCA_916701665.1 of Sebastiscus tertius. Lineage (NCBI taxonomy): Eukaryota > Metazoa > Chordata > Actinopteri > Perciformes > Sebastidae > Sebastiscus > Sebastiscus tertius. The sequence goes on from CAKAOH010019272.1 coordinate 25,516, forward strand.
TTTCCTGTAAAGTTATGACTTTATTCTCGTTATATTGTGACTTTTTCCCGTAAAAATATGACTTTATTCTCGTAATATTACAACTTTTTTTCTCATAAAGTTATGACTTTATTCTGTAAATCTCCAATTTTTTCCCCTCAATGTGGCCCTCGTATTCCGTAGTGCATTTGCTCTTTTGCCCTCACTGCATTAGACTTATATACTATATACTTAGATTATAAACTGTGTTACCTTCATCATAATGATCAAACGTTTTGCGGCTCCAAACTGATTTTATTTTTTTTAATTTATCTATTTGCCTAAAATGTCTCTTTTGATAGTAATGGTTGCTGACCCCTGCCCTATATGTTTAATTTCCATTGCAGTTTAACAATAGGCACCCTCAGCACACCCACTTCCCTTACCAAAGCAATATACTGTTCTCATGTTGCAGCGCTTTACTTGGATATATCTTTTTAATATTTTAGTTTGATATGGTCTATTGGACAACAATAGTCATGAAGGAAGTACATATAGTAAAGCCTTGGAGGACAGGATGAACCCGTTTACCCGGTTAAAGACTAACTGGCCGTCAGGGACAACGAGGCAGGGATCATTTCATTGGTCAACACTACACCTGGCATTCTGTTGGCTGGGGAATTTTGACAGGGTTATTGCTCAAAAAATCCAAGAACGGAGGAGAAATCCGAGAGCAGACGTTTGACGAGCACGCAGAAGAAGCCTGAGTCTGAGGAGAAGGGCTGAAGCTGGAGAACAGGAAATCTGTGCAAGCAACAATATATCTGAGTGCAAGCATACAGTCTGAGCAGAAAGCAGAGCAAATCCAAGCACAAGCAGGGGCGATGTGAGTGTGAGGACAGGGTTCTGAGAGAAAGCATTACAAAATCTGAACGCAAAATCAAAGAGTCATGCTCTTGAATAAAGATAGGAATACATCTCCATAACATGGCAACTTGCTCTCATCTCTGTGGAGCAGTGCAGCAGCAGAGAACACTCTGCAAAGTCCCAGTTAAAAGGTTAACAAGCCTCAATCAGGCCTCAACTTTGATCCCTGTCTGTTGAATCTCTTACCTTGTGTGGTTTTCTTTGTGCAGCAGCTCCTTTGAGACGTGCAGCAGAACTGGGCTGCGTTATAGAGTCGATGTTGAAATCTAAAAAAGACAGTTTGATTAAGTTCTGGATTTGCCAAAGTAAATAAAATCTCATTTTTGACTGTTTGATTACAGATTTTAATGAAGTGCAACGCCGATTTAATACTCTGGAGTCAGACTTGGGGGGGGAATGATCTGCCTCTTTAATATAAAACAGATGTAATGTCGTACATCAAGATTAGATCTCAACTTTGCAGCATAGTCACCGCAGTCATTAACTCTGCTTGTGTCTGCAGGACCAAGGAGCTCTGAAGAGATTCTTAGGCAAGGAGGACATCAGAGAGCTGCCCGGTGAGGAGGAGCTGTGGGAAGTCCCGGAGCCTCCCAAACCAGACATTAACCTGGAAAGAGGTACGGAGAGCCAGTTAGCCATCACTGCACGTAAAGCTTGTGACAATTGCAGTGTTTTAAGACACAAGTAAAAGAAGCTAGCAGCGTGCCAGGTCTCATTCATATCTGTTGTTGAATGTCTTTAAAGGAACTGACTCCAGAGAATCTAAGAAAATTAAGGAAAATTGTGCTTGTGCTGGTTTTTACTGATTGTCCTGTAATTACCACTTAGGGCCACAGTGGCCACTGTTCTGTAGTAATAGTTCGATAGTCTTACTGGAAGCCCTCGCCCACAAACCAGTTCAAGGAGAAGTCAGGTGTTCTTATTTATTTTTCCTATAATTAACAAATTAGATGAAAAAACAGTGTGAATCTCTACTCTCCTGCTTCTCTATCCTCTCTGTTTGTTCCTCCTGAAGACAGAAATCATTAAAAGCTGCTCTCAAATATTTAGTTTAATTCTTCTAAAAGGCTCAATGATTTCCTAAAACAGCTGGGCGCTGTAGCTTTTAGCAAACGTCACAAACAAACAGTAATAAAAACTAGAATGCGTTTGTTGGGAACTATTTTCAGCAGCGGATTAATACGTCTTTAGTGCGCAAGAAAGTTTTTCCAGCAGCAGGAAGGTGTATGGGGGATTGAGTCAAAATAAACTACAGTGTGTGTGTGTGTGTGTGTGTGTGTGTGTGTGTGTGTGTGTGTGTGTGTGTGTGTGTTCATAATAATGAAGGAACATCAACAATGGAGCTCTATGGCACAGATGAATAAGATATATCAGGCTCTGGACACAACACCCAAAAGACTACAGTGCTCAGCTGTCTCACATCAAACTGTATTTGTGAGTTTTTAAAGATGAAAGTCTTCAGTTGGAATCAGAAGCAGAATTCTCCATCAGTGTTATTAGTTAACTATCAGGAGATTCTTGTTACCATCCTCATTAACGTGTCCACACTCTCATTAAAGTGTTCCCAATGTCAAAAAAAAATTGAAAAATGGACTGTTAATGTGTAAGAGAATCCCAGTTTGATGCAGAACATCAGCAAGTAACATCAGCGCTTTAACTGGAGCATGAGATGAATTCCAACAACGCTGCTGCTTCCTCTCAGTCTGCGTTAGTGACATCTTACATCTGCAATTTTTTCCAAATCTCTCTGTGACACTCTGGCCCTGATTTCCATTATCATTTCATAACATTCAGAGTGTTTCTCCTCTCAGTCTGAGCCCTGCACAAACACTCTCCTTCTACACACACACAGATAACTGGTGTGTTTCTCACATATGCTAATTCAGGTTTGTTCACTGTTGTGTGTGGCGACATAAAAGAGCAGCTGTTGCCAGGGCTCAAAGAGCGAGAGCTGCAGATCCCTCACTGCAGCAAAGACACACACACACACACACACATACACACACACATGCAGGGATTAATATGATCAAAAGACATTACAAATCTGTTTTTATGGCGTAACACCACTGAACCAGGCTTTTATATATGATTGGTGCTTTACAACTTTTATCCATAATCTTTCCTTCTTCTTGTATTTCAGCGCTGTCAAGGAGTTACTCCTCCATCAGCTCCCCAGAGGAGACCTCTCGCCCTGCACCAGAGGATGGGGAGCAGACGCTGGTCTGCTGGCCTCCCCGAGCCTCCATACTGAACACGGGAGCCAGTCGCTCAGGTATACATTGAGAAGGACGCGGTTGTTTCGGCACAGTCATTTCTTCACTACATTTCTGATTCCCTGCGCAACTTCTGTGTATCGACAGGTCAGGGAGACAGCAGTGTGGTAGAGGCCGTCATGAAGATGTGGCCACCTCCGGCTGGGCCTAAAGAGAGAGACCCAGAGAAGGACGCCGCCCCCAGAGGAAGCAGCCATGTCATCCCCAAGAGTGTCAGCAGCAGCAGCAGCAGCTACGAGGGAGAGCAGCCCCTCAGGAGCAGCTGGAGACCTACAGAGCAGACCGACCCGGCTGCTGTGACCACCAACACACCACGACCTCAAGGTTACACATCCAACAGTCTTCTGTCTCCTGCTGCCAGTGTTCATACTGCTGTAGAGCTACTTGGAAAATCCTGTAATTGTATTGTAAATATTGAATTTAACCCTCTGAGACCTGCGATCCCGACTGACTTTACTGTCTTTCAGAGGCTCTAGTAGGTTCAGTTTTAGGGATAGAGTGAAGCCACAGATATCAGATGAAACACAACCACCTAAGGAATCCATTGGTACCATGTCGATAAGGAGGCTAAATAACGCTCCAAAATTGGGCTAAATTTTGGCGAGAAAAACATCATAGCCATTTTCAAGGGGTCCCTTGACCTCTGACCTCCAGATATGTGAATGAAAATGGGTTCTCTGGGTACCCATGAGTCTCCCCTTTACAGACATGCCCACTTTATGATAATCACATGCAGTTTGGGGCAAAAACATGTTTTTTTCATGCAGTATAAATGTGTTATTGTCTCCTATTCTAAAATGATGTATCTGAATATTTCTGCATACTGAGGTCCCTAAACAGTCTTGAATTCCATAAATTGGGTATCACTATAAAGCTGAGACTCTTGTGGATCCATTGAGTCCAACTGTATTCATGGTGATGATGTTAGTCCCCATAGGAGACATTTCGTTGTAGTGAGATCATTTTTTTTAAACCTGACCTCCCTGTATAAAATGACCTGTGGTGACCTCTAGGATAATCACAGCCTCATGAAACTTTACAGCCACAAACAAGAGACCTAGAGCATTCAGAGGATGGATGGATCAAACTAGAGACCTAGAGCATTCAGAGGATGGATGGATCAAACTAGAGACCTAGAGCATTCAGAGGATGGATGGATCAAGCTAGAGACCTAGAGCATTCAGAGGATGGATGGCTTTCCTAGCTAGATTGACAATAAGGGGGTTTCTGAACAGTTTACACAACAGAAGTTCTCGCCATCCAATCGCCGAAAAATGCAGTTCTTGCAGAAATCTCCAAATGTCCAAAGTTTTTGATCCCAAATCACAGCATGGCTTTTTCTGTGGTGTTCCTCAAGGTCTTGGTGTCTTAATGTGGTATTTTGGAGGGATTATCGATCATTTTTTATCAACCTCGAGTGGTAAAAAATGGTTAAATGTAGCACCAAATCTGTGTAACGACTTATGTGACATAATAGAGCATGGGGATGACCATCGTATATTTATATCATAATGTTCTAAACTCTTATACACTTTCACTATTCATTTTAAATAATTCATTAATTAATTCATGTTTGTTTCTGATTCATGACTAGAACAACTTGACACACAGTGCTGAGCTGCATCTCAGATTAATCTTCAGGTTCCAGCTTTCAGATGATGTTCATCACTTCTATGTGACATCTACTGTTGACCTGCTATCTCCCCCTAAAGACCCCCTGTATCCCCATAAAAAGACAGAAACAGGTCTATTGTGGGTCTCAGAGGGTTAAAAGCTGTATTAATCACTATTGTTACGCCAGTCCCATTCTCGAGAATGTGATATCTCAGGAACGCCTGGAAGGAAATTTCTTCCAAATTTGGCACAAATGTTAATTTTGACTCGAGATGAACTGATAACATTTTGGTGGTTACTGTGACATCACAAAACATATTTTTGGCCATAACTCAAGAATTCATATGCTAATTATGACAATTTCCCACAAATATCAAATAGGATAAAATGATGACATTTTGGACACACAAAAATAAAGCATGCTGGCCATCGTGGCTTAATTCTTTGTATCATCTAATCAAACATCCTGTGTTAAATTCACTGACAGAGCGCAGTCATCAGAGTGAGGCCACCAAGTCTGACAGAGCTGAGAGTCCTCCATCTGCACCGCCTGCTGAGACAGCCAGCGACCAACCCGCTCCAAACAGCCTGTAGGCCTCTTCTCCTCATCCCCAAAAATCTGAAACATTGATGTAGAAAACTAATGTTGACTTTTACTGTAACTCAACACATAATCCCAAATCCCTCTCCCTCCCTCTCCTCTCTAAACTCATCCTTTGTCTCTCCATCAGCGCCGTCCCCGATGCCGTGGTAGTGTCCACTCTGTTTCAGGGGGCTGCAGAGACTCAGCGTCCTCCTCTGAACCTGGACTTCCCACTCTGGAACAAGCCTCCTCAGGCCACGCTGGAGGACATGGAGCTCACCTGCCAGAGACCCACCACGGTCAGTACATTCACTACAACAGATGGTTTCTCAGCGGCCGAGTGTTTGCGAGATTTTCTAAATTGCATTATTCTCGCGTAGGTGGTGTTATCTGACGGCCCGATGGACGTGGCGGTGATCGGCGAGTGGGGGGAGCAGCTGGTCAACTCCTTCCTCTGCCACTGGAGGGACAGCAGCGACCCCAGACGACCCGCGCACGTCCTGTGGTGCAACCAGAGCGGAGAGAGCGGCCAGCCCTACGACTTCAAGCTGACCTACGGACCCGCGGGAGAGCCGGGGGTGGTGTACGTGGAAGTGAAGTCGACTATAAAGAAAGAGAAGTCGTTCATCCACCTCTCCGCCAACGAGCTGGACTTTGCACTGAAGGAGAAGCAGCGCTATCACATATTCAGGGTGTACAGCGCGGGAGACGCCCACAACGCCCGCCTGTGTCGCATTCGGAACCTGGCGCAGCATCTCCACACCAAAGAACTGTCACTTTATCTGTTTGTATAAGTCCTTAATAAGTTTGTGGAGATATTTGCACTATACCAACTCACACCACAACGACAGGCCCACATGTGTGTTCTAACAGCGTCTCACATGCCTTTTTAAGTTGGTCTTAACTGCACTGATTTTAATTGTTTTACGTTATTTTGCCTGTTAAAACATTCCTTTTTCATTTGTCTGTTAAAAATCTTTTTATTGCCAACATAGCTGTGTGTTTTCTAGTATGGGTACAATTTTAAAGTGATCAGTGGACATACTGAATGTTTTAACCTTTTTTAATTCCCCCTACCTCACCTTTACTCTGGCGTCCCTTTGGAATAAATCTTTTTTCTGTCAGCTGAATGACTCTGAATGAATTTGACTCTCGGGTAGTGACACAACTTTTTTCCTTAAATAAGCGTACAGACAGGTTCTAGTAGTGATGAAGGATTCTGTCACGTTAACCTCGCTGACTGATGAAGTGATTATAGCTGAGGGTTAAGTTAAATCAAGTGGATGTGGAGCTGACTAGACAGGTCCCTCACAAGCTCCCATCATTCCTGGTAATTACTCTGTCACGGTGAACAGGCTGTACTTCTGATAGTGCAGGCACACGGAACATCTATGTGATGCTCATTGAGCAAATCATCTTTAACCAGCTACAAGGCTCTCCTTGATACAATTATTACTCTTCCAAGAAAGGCCATTCGACATTCTGCCCAGTTCAAGACTGAACCACAGAGAACTACCAGAGAATTCTGTGGAGGGGTAACAATGCACATTTTTTTCATCATTCTGTGTGAAAACCCAGATATTTCCTTGCTCTTATTTTTCTAGCCCCTGGTGGTCCCTGAAGCACACTGTTAGAGCCAGTCTGTGTACTCGCTGTAGGATGGTAATCCTTGTAAAACAGGACAGTTATTAGCCATATGATGAGTGTTGGTGGAGACATCAGAAACAGCCTCTGGGGACAGCACCTCCCTATTTTCATCCTGTGATGCAACCTCTTGGTAACCAGAGGCCTGTTTTCTACAAAGAATCAGTCACGGGGTAATGCATCAGCACAATACTAAATGAGCCAATAGCAGCAGATTTGTGATCAAAACACGGGTTGTTTAGTGTAAAGCCCATGAAAAAGAGCTATAGACTAGCCGCTGCAGTGCAGCATCTTACGATGCATTTCATAGGACTAGTAAAACATAATGTCCTAATAGAGAATAATGAACATCATCAAGTAAGATGAGATCACTGTTCACTTGCTGCAGTGTTGTGGAACACAGATCTGTTAGAGATACAGACGCTGAGCCAAAGGCATGAGACAGAACAGAGATGACTACCAGCTGATATTTGTTTTTGTTTTTTTCCAAGAAACACATTTATATTAGATGTGGGACTCCTCTCCTCACACTGCATAGATGCCTCCTCTGTATTGGACTTATGAGGCATTCATGTGCGGCGTGTAGACTCCAACTTCAGAGCTCTTAAAGCAGCAGTGGGTAGAAATGGAGCAAATGTGATTAAAAAAAGTTATTTTTATAAAACGGTCACTATATCCTGACAGTAGGGCATGAGACAGGTAATCTGAAAAAAAACTATGTTCCTCTGTGTCCTCCGGTGTCCTCCAGTGCTCCTAATGGCATCTGCAAGATTTCACAGACCTGAAGAAAACAAGCAGTAAGAGCTGATCTAGAGTCTGTCGTCCAGCTGCCGTCTATGAGAGCCGGCTGTCAATCACTCGCGAACTCCAACCAAATGGTCAAACTAGGCAGCGCTGATCAAATATGAATCAATATTGTTACTGTAATGTCTATTTCTCTCCTCAGATGTTCTCAGAATCATCTTGTAGTGGACTGTTTAGCTGTAAAATGAGAAAGTTTGTGACCTGGCAGCCGGGACGATCAGCGCTGCCTAGTCTGACCATTTGATCGGAGTTGATGAGTGATTGACAGCTTCTCAGAGACGGCAGACTCCAGATCGGCTCTGACTGCTTGTTTTCCTCCGGTCTGTGAAATCTTGCAGATGCCATTAGGAGCACCAGAGGACACCGGAGGACACCAGAGAACTTGATTTTTTTTAGATTACCTATCTCATGCACTACTGTCAGGATATAGTGAACGTTTTATAAAAACAAAAAAAATATAATATTTGCTCCATTTCTACCCACTGCAGCTTTTAATATGATTTTGTAGTTTTGAGCATTATGAATAAAAAAGTGAGGAATTTCAAATGTGGTTTTCACTTTGTCAGCAGACATCTAGTCACAGCCACTGAAAGTTGCGTGATTGTGGTTGATAATGGAAGAAGAGAAGAACTACACCGGTTTAACGTTTAATGAACTGAACCAACCTGCCTGCCTTTGGAATTTCCGACTGCTCCTGAATGCAGCATAGTCTGTACGGAGACAGCGAGCAGCGGCGGCTCCCGGAGGAGCAGGGCTGCGATAGGCTGAGCGGAGAGGGGGGGGGGCGGGCTTTTCTCCCTCCTCCTCCTCTCCTCTCCTCGCTACTGGCGCTCCTCTACTCTGCTCCCCTCCTCCCCTCCTCCCCTCTGCTGCCTCCCCTCCTCTCCTCCTCTCCTCCCATCCTAGAGGACAGAGCGATGCGGAGACAATAGGACGCAGAGCCGGAGGAGTGTGCAGGATGCTCGGCGCCACATCCACCGTCAACCGGCTGCACGGAGGCTTCTCACAGCACACCGACATCAGGCGGCTCACCTGGCCGTAGTATGCGCTCAGATCCTCCACCAGCAGTCTGGACCGACGGGGCGGAATCCACAGCCTACATATGGGAACCAACTGAAGGGTGAGTGGCGGAATGAACCCGGTAATCAACCCGGTACCGACGCTCCATCTCTCCTCACCTGCACCCAGACTAACTAACCCGCATCTGACTCACTAGATGAGCAGCAGCTACCAGCCCATAATAACCTCTGGGCACTATACTGGGTTTCCTTCTATTCACTTCATGCTCGATTAGGCCTTTTCTGTGCATGAGCATCCACTGAAAACAATGCTGTGCTCCTTGTGTGTGTGTGTGTGTGTGTGTGTGTGTGTGTGTGTGTGTGTGTGTTATCCCATTTATCTCCAGCAAACAACACAAATGCTGCATTTAGATTAGATTTAGAACATAAGTGGAATTTATGGTATTGATCACAACACAACTCTCCCACCCCCCACCTAATCCCCATCGTGCATCCTGTGTTTTGGGGTCAGCCAGGTACCTGCAGTGTGTGTATGTGTGTGTGTGTGTGTGTGTGTGTGTGTGTGTTGTGCCTGCCTGTCACTCAGCTCTGAGCTGTGTTGCACTAAAGTGACAGTGATTTTCCTCAGAGTCAGAGTCAGAGTCAGAGCAGTCTGAGGACACACTGCAGGTGGGACGTGAACCAACATGACGTAGCCCCACAGAGAGCTGGAGCTGCATGTCTGGAGAATAATAAGAGACCATGATGTTTACATCCTCCGTCCACATGCATGCTTTCAGTGCTTGCTGGGCCAAAGTGCATTGTTGTTACTATAGGGCTGTGTGTTGGCAACAATCTGGCGATACGTTTCACGATACAGGAGTTACGATTCAATACATTGCGATATATTGTGATTTTTTTTTCATCTAATTTTGGGAACACTCTCATAGTATAAAGAACACACCATCATATGTATACAATCTTTTTGATGCAATCAGAACAGTGGGATCTGCATTTTCATTTATCACAGTCTGTAACATCCACCATCACAGCACTACTTTCAGAGGGCACATCTCTTTGCAAATGAAGTAAAGTATAGTCTAAACTGTAAACTGTTCATTCAAAATCAATACAGTGTTTTGGAGAATCGATACAGCATCACAAAATATATCGCGATATTCGATATTAATATAGGAATTAACCACCTCGTAATTCATTCTTTCATTTTAAATTCTAATTCTAATTTAGATTAATCATCTATTGCTTATACATCTGAGTCACTGCATGTATGTGTGTGTATGTGTGTGTGTGTTAAGCCCGAGACACAGCTGATCAAAGTGGGTTTAAGCTCCTTGATGGCACACAAAAGCAGACACACGTACACACACACGCCAGATCCTCTCCAGCATGATGAGTCACAGATCACAATGTAGGCCACATATAGACGGTCCAGTGCTCAGCGGTCCTCGCCAGCGGGCATCTTGCTGGCAGCGGTGATAACATCAGCCGGTAGGAGGATGGGAGATGTCCTGATGTTGCTTATATGAGCAGATGATGTTTGACGTCGGAGCAGAGATGCACCGTGTTCCACTTTTATAGCAGTACATGACACCGAAGTCTTCATACGAGTAAAAGAAAACCTTCAATAATTCATTCTCTGTGTTATTTGGAGCTTGCTGGAGGTTAGAAGAACTTTGTAGATGCTAAAATAATATGGTTATATTATCATGATACAAATAGGCCTCCTATTGGATGATTGAGCAGCCCTACTGGTAGAGAGTTTGACATTTTGTGACCTTTGTTTGCTTTCCCGGAGGCCATTAGCGTAGCTTAGCACAAAGACTGAAAGCAGGGCGAAACAGCTAGCCTGGCTGTGTAAAAACATGGATGAGGAACAAGGAAGAGAACTGGATCCAGCGTTGGAGGCTCTCGTTCATTCCTATGAGAGTGTCTCAGTGGAACATGAAGCCACAATGGCTTGACTACTGAGTGATAAAGTACGCAGATCATCCGGTGATCTTCCTCATCCATTGGGCCCATAGAGCAGGAGCAGTAGTGTTTCTTTTAACTTAACTTAACTTCACTTAAACCCTCGCTCCAGTCTCGGTCTGGATCTCATTCACATGAACAGAGGAAGGGAAATAACTCTGGATTCAGCTGTTAGTGCATTTTACAACTTTTAGGACCTAATGATTTAAATAAGGATTAGAGTGTTCATATTGTTGAGTTGATTCACCTCAAAAAAACATTATCCTCTGAGTTACAGACATCTCTTTCCCAATGGAAGTCTATGGAGAAAAGTCTTTTTGGGCCCAATGGCATCACGTGACGGACACGGAAGTTGTAGTACCACCGTTTGGCCACTACGAAAATTTGCTTCAAAACCCGGCGCTCTTCCTGTGGGCTTGTGTCTAAAGTGAAAAAATCCACCCACTAACACCTCTAGATCTCACTCATTAACAGACTGTCAGATTAGGCACACAAAGTGCATTATTATCATACTGTCGGTGGTTTTGTTTCGGTGCTTTGCGTGGAGCCGACGCCCGTCCGCACGCTCTCCTCCCCAGCTCTCTGAAGCTCTGTACCCGCTGTCGCCTGGCAAAGGCAGCGGTGCCGGTACAATAACCTTATATTTTGATGTTAATACAATGTACCAGAATTCACAAATATGTAGGATATTATTACTGACATTCATGTAATATTACATCACAACGGCTGCTGTATCAGCCGTGTGTTTACTACGTGTTTATTTGAATATGGGGCGGGGAAGTGAGATCAGATCACAAGTGGTCACTGGAGACGCATTCTAATGCCAGGTGTGAACAGACGTACTTAAAGTTGGTCACTTGTGATCGGATCACTGAGGACACATGTTAATACCAGGTCTGAACAGGGCCTTTTGGGGGAGATATGCACTAGAACTATTTCTTGGCCGCACTTGGTGACTTCTTGGGGTCACTGCTGCTGGTTGCCTGGCAACCTCACGCTAAAGACAAGACTTCAAGAAGTCAAATTTAAAGATGAAGAAAAGTAAAGACATGCTGTAACACTAACTCTCTTCATTCACCTACACATGTTAGAAACACTGCTTAAGCTAATCTTTAAATACTGTATATAATATAACAGCTTAAAGGGGTCCGGTGATTTCGTACCACGCTAGTTGGGGGACTGAAGAGTGTCGATCACACTGCTAGCCTTGTCGTCAAATTAGCTTTGAAAATGAAACCAGATACAAACAGCTGAGCTCGATTCAACCAGTGTTCACATTTGATTTCATTTACATGTGACCGCCAGCGATGGAGGCCTCAGTCATTTTAGTCATTTGTTTGTTGTCACTTCTGTAGTTCTTATCACCAAGAAAAGAACTACAATTCAGAAACACAACTAGGAAGCTGATGCAAGAGTGTTTTCAGACTTATGGTGCCTTCAAATGAAACTGGTGAGCTCGTGTTTACAACATGGGAAGTCGTGTACACGATATGTTTGGCGTTGACGTGGTTAAGTCGTGAAGAACACCGCTGCTAAGCAACGGCAATATTAACGTTACTGTCGGCGTCTAGTAGCCACAGAGGCTAACAGTTTATTAAGCTAGCAAGTGGGTAACATAATGCAGGAAATGCAAAGACACAATAACAGAGGAGAAAGATGAGGCCGTTAGGAATATCAACATTTTCCTCAGACATGTTATCAAATTATGAAGAAAAACAATATACGACTAAAATTACAATATATTCACTTATTATGCTCCGAAAAATGAACTTCCATGAGTTACCTGTAATTCTGGTGTAAATGATACCATGTGAGTACCCTAGTATAGGTTATATTAATATTGGTTATATTATTGCCCAGTAGGTCAAAACCCTCGATTGCATATTTCCCATACTGTGACTTGATATAATCTTTCGTTAGACCCTTTTGTTAGAGTCTTTCAGACTCCATCCTTCAGCTTGTAACGCACATTTGTCCATTACAAATTTGTAGTCTCCGAGTCCAAGATGAGATAACTCTGATGACATCATCATGACATCATAAGGGCTTATTTTCCAGAGCCACAGATTACATTATGCGACTGTTGGTGGAGTGCCCCTTTAAAGCCAGAATGTGGGATTGTCGACTAGTTAATGACAAGGGTTGGAATGTGGTTTCAGGCCATAAAAGATTTCTAATTACAATAGGGTCAGAGGTCAGAGGTCAAGGGTCAGTTACAGAAGGAGGAAGTCTGAATAATTATTTTTGTGACCTTTAGACTGAGCTGTAAATGTGGTCAAAAAATCTGCTACACTGGGGATTTGTGTTGCTATTATGTCAGTAGGTGCTGTTGGCTAGTGGTATTGATATTGGCCAACACACACACACACACACACACTTGCTGGTACTTTGCTACTCAACAGTCCTTGTCATTGTGTGTCGCTCTCCCTCTCTTTCCTCTCTCATTATTTTCTCTCCAATACACCGCTCCCTGTCAATGCACGCTCACACTCACAAACACGTTGCTTTCTGTGTGCGTGCAGCAGTCACTTACTTCTGGTCATGCCAGCTTTTTGTAAACAGAATCCTATGCGGGAATCCAATTTAATGGCTTGTGTTGCAGTGGCTCCTCACACGGGAAACAGGAATGTGTTTGTTGGCGGCTCGTGTATCAGAAAAACTGAAAGGTCATTGAAAAAAAGGATGAAGACGGCGTTGGCTCTAATTGTTCAGGGGGCAGCATTGCTGCATCGGCGGGGGTGGACGCGGTGGGTTGTGTTCATCGTCTTGGCTCGCTGAATGTGCTTGGGCGATCGGCTCTGCCCGCCGGTTGCATAAGCAGTCTGGGATTTAGTCGGCTGCGGCCCCCTGGTCGCCGTTGTGTTTCCGCAGAGTGTTAAACCTGGTGGCACAGTGTTGAGAGAGGAGGAGGAGGAGGAGGAGGAAGGGAGGGCTGGATGTGTGCTCACTTGAAAGGAACATCGTGTATTTTGTGTCTGTTTCCAGTATTTAAAAAGCCTGTGTAGAAAGACTGTACAGGTGCAGTCCCGAGGAGGAAAGTAGGATTTTTTATAAAACGGTTGGTTTAAAGCCACACACATCTTTAGACTGATTCTTTTTATAATTACGAGGGTTTGCAACCAACAATTATTTGTATCATCAGTTAATCTATTGATTGATTTTTGGATTAATCAATTATATTTGTTCAAATGTCCAGGACTAGTGAAAAATCCCTGTCACAATAGACCATAGCACAAGTTAACATCTTCAAAATGCTTGTGTGTGTCCACAACCCAGAAATATTCAGTTAACAATGCCGACTAAAAGCCGTTTCTCACCAGTGCAATGCCAAAATCTGCATGCAAATTTTCCACATGATAACTATGCACACCAATTCAGGTGCAAATTATTGTTGCTGTGACAAGATTTGTGCCTCGCATTCAGCAATGTACCAGCTGCAGTGTATGAGCACAACAGACAACTGAGTCTCCAGTTCACCCGTAAAGGGAGCGTAGACTATGCTGCGTTCACTGTCTCCAGTTCACCGTCCGGGAGCGTTAATTTAGCAGGCAGCCACTTTCCCAGTAAAAGTCTCCACCGCACATTTAGTTTAGTTTAGCAGGTTGTCAGCTGTGTGTCTGCCCGGCGGAATGATAGCGAGTGGCCAACAAACAGTGTGTGTGTTTGTGCTACATTAGCAGCTGCTAGCATTGCCGGTGGCTCCGTGCCCGCTGTAGTCACACACATACACTCTGCCAGCGCGGCGTAACTTCAGCGAGTTTCCGACCGTTGTTGATGTCGTTCTAGCTGTGAGCGTAGCTGTAGCAGACAGTGTGTGTACAGTTTATCTGTCGCTGAATAAATGCTACGAGGCTACATCTCCTCCGCTCAAGCGAGCTATAGACGGGAGCCAAAGTCCTGTATCTGTAACGCCGGTTCCGCCTCTTAAGGTGGACCAGCTTCTCTCCTTAAAGAGACGAGTTTTTCTCAGCTTTTTAATTAATTATTAACATTTCTTTTAAAAGTTTTAACCGATAGCGTTGTTCAGTTAAAATGCTTAATGTCGGTTAACGGTTAAACGGTTAATTATGGACATCCCTAGTGTTGCATTTTCTTCAATGAGGCCCAGTGAGTTTTCCTCCTAAATAGTGCCCGTGTCCACTCCACACAACTAAAAACCTCTCCAGACAGAGAATGTCTAAGGGGCTAACGTTAGAACTACACAATACATAAACTAATCAGACACCGAATTTGATGCCTCTATTCTGTCTTTCAGAGGTTGTAGTGGGCTCAGTTTTAAAGCTAGAGTTTAGATATTGGTATCATATGAAACTAGAAAATCTAAGGAATCCATTGGTAACCATGCCATACTAGCTTGTCGGGAAGAGCACGAAAATAATGCTCCAAAATTACGGTACATTTTGGCGAAGAAAAACTGGCATGGCCATTTTCAAAGGGGTCCCTTGACCTCTGACCTCAAGATATGTGAATGAAAATGGGTTCTATGGGTACCCACGAGTCTCCCCTTTACAGACATAACGTTCTTGGATGCGGTGACACAAAATGGAGTGGTTTTTGAAACTAAAAAGTGATGTTGGAAACAACCCTGCACCAGTAAAAGCTCCACAGCAGCATGTGGTGAGGAAATATGACCCTGAATATGTTGGATTCATAATGCCAGGCAGTGATGGGTGAGGGTAAGCTGAATATTATTGTGGGTCATTACACCTGACGGTGGCATAACACATATTTATAGCCCAGTCTGTCATTTATTTGGGAAGGTGGTCCTCGGAAATTGTTTATTAATCAGAAGTGGGCCTCAAGTTACAAAAGGTTGAGAGCCAGTGGTAGGCTATAGGACACAACCAAACATTACTTTTGACAACAATGTCTAGGAGAACCTGAGCAGTTCTCAGCTGTCTGACGTTAGCCTGACATGGTGAATCAAGCTAACGTTAGCCTAACATGGTGAATCAAGCTAACGTTAGCTTAACATGGTGAATCAAGTAACATCCGCCAAGTTTAAAACTGCTTAGCTAACGTTAGCTAACAACGTTAATGGGCTGAGACACTGAGTGTGTTCCAATCCACGTACTTCCAGAAGTACACTTCAATGTACCGCGGCTCGCTACCCGCCAAAATATCTTCTGAAAAAAAATGAAAGCAGAGTGGAAATTACGTTTCCAACGCCGTCGCCTACGTCTACGATGTGTCCTCCTGTTAGCTGAAAATGCGCCGGTATGTTTACGTATTGTATTGTTTTATTCTGTTATCTACGTATGTTTGAATAGTGGTCGTGGCTCCGCCCCTTCCGCTACGTAGCCAAGATGGCGAAAGTTGAGTGTGGAAAGTGTCCAGCGTTCCACACTTAACGATTTGACCGTTTTGAGTACAACATCCGGGTACTTTGAGTACACTGCACTTTGCCGTACTTCCTAGTGTGAACGCACTTATGCACTCAAAGTAGTAAGTGTATGTACAGAAGTACGCGGATTGGAACACACTAACTGTCTCTGGTCCCACAGAATAAATGAACTCAATCAACTAACGGTGGCATCACTGTGGAATATCAGTTGCTCTACCTAGGGCAACCTAATGACCACAAAGTAAACCTCATTCGGTTGCCATCACAAACAGAACACGTACAAAGAGTCTGCTAACCGGGCTAACTGGTGACTCTCAGCCGTATGCGTCATGGTTGCTCGTAGTGACCGCAGCTGTGTCCTTATAAAAGCCTTCAATTTGACTTTAATCATTTTAAATACATACTCATCTGTGTTTATTATCTACGACAACCAATTATGTAAGTTATGAGCAACAGGACGCTTTCAGCCTAAAGTCACCAGTTAATACCGTTAGCAGGCAGTAGCTAGCAGTTAGCAGAAAATCACTACGACTTGCCACTGCAGTAACGGCGGCGGTGCTATAGATGGCAGAACACGCAGCGGTCGCTGGATTCGTCTATAATAGAGGAACTCCAAACCACGCTGAAAGTACAACATTGACATATAATCACCTTTTAAGCAAATGTGTTAGCAACATTGCCTATTACACAATGGAGTAACAGTAACAGTCATTTGGAGTCATGTTATTGGCTATTGGCTTGATAGTCAAGTAGTCCAATAGTCACTCTCCTTTTAGCTCTGTTTTGGTCTCCACCAACTGTTGAGGGAAATATGTGGCTCTTTAGCTGCTAGCTGTTCAACTCAAGCTAGTTGTTAACTTTGTCTGTGTGCTGTTTGGTGCTGGTCATGTAGTGTCTAGACTACAGTGGGTTTATCAGGAGCTTTCTACAGCTGCCGGCTGCACGTTGACATGTGGTTGGTGAGAAAGGAATCAGAAAGCGGTGAGCTTAAAGACACTAAAAAGCTCCGTAGAGCTGTCGAGTGATAATTCTCTATAGGCTTGTTTCTACCAGTGGCACCTCTCATATTACAGAACTATTTGCTAATTGAAAATATTGATGAGTGCAGCTTTTAGGCACCAAACAGGAAGAGGTTGTATATATTGGAGCCAATGGTTCAAATTGTCTTAATACAAATTGTGATGACTCTGCTTATTTGTATAAATGTTTTGTAATGCACAGGGGTTAAATTGGGATTTTTTTATGTGATAAGAAAGCTCTTTTTTGATGCTTTTTATGCACTCTGGCTTCTTATTTGTATTCAAAGTCTTAATTTAAATATATATAATATATTTAAATATCTCCCTCAGATACTGTTGTTGACTTTAAAACTACTGTTAACTTTCCTGATTAATTGTGTGATTGTGATGTTAAAAATATTAGTAGTTGTTAGTAATTATTAGGATTGAGTGGAAACAGAATATTTCACCAATGCTATCACATGTATTGACTAGAGTTGGAAAAACAGTTATTAACTGTATTTATGTTAACAGTGGTGGAATGTAAGTACTGTACTTCAGTAGGCTACTACTTTGAAGCACTTGTACTTGAGTATTTCCATTTTACTTTTCTTTTTACTTGTACTCCACTACATCTCAGAGGGAAGTATATTACTTTTTACTTCACTACTAGTAGAGATCTGAGTTAAGGATGCTAATTTTGAAATTATTTCTTAACCGATAACCGACCCTCGTTAACAGATTATTAACCGTTAACCAACAAGATTTGTGCCTCGCGCCAGCTGCAGTGTGTGAGCACAACAGACAACTGAGTCTCCAGTTCACTGCCGGGAGCGTTAACTTAGCAGCTACGATGCTGCGTGTAGTGTCGCGGACATGCAGCCACTTTCCCGGTAAAACATTTAGTTAAGTTTAGCAGGTTGTCAGCTGTGTGTCTGCCTGGATTAATGATAGCAATTGCCTGATAAACAGTGTGTATTTGTGCTACTTTAGCAGCTCTAGCATTGCCGGAGGCTTCTTGCTCGCCACTGTCGCCACACACACAGTCTGTCAGCGCGACGTTACTTTTTTGAGGTGTCTGTGTGTGTGTGTGTGTTGGTGGTGAGTGTGAGGTTGTTGGTGGCGTTCTAGCTGTGATCGTAGGTGTAGCAGTGTGTGGACAGTTTATGTGTCGGTGAATAAATGCTACGAAACTACAACTCCTCTGCTCCACTCAAGAGAGGATGTTACCGGAGCCAATTTCTTGTAACATCCTGCAACTCCGGCCCGAGAAACGAGCCGCTCCTCTGAGCCGCTCAGCTTTTTAATTAATTATTAACATTTCTTTTAACCGTTTTAACCGATAGTGGTAATCGGTTAAAATGCTTAATGTTGGTTAACGGTTAAACGGTTAATTATTAACATCCCTAATCTGAGTACTTCATCCTCCACTGTATGTTAACATTAGTTTATTGAAATATTAAAAGGGTTTTCTTTGATGTAAATGTATTGCATATTATAAATCCTGCAACATAGGTTCACTTCTTACCCTTCCTTCTCTTTTGGAAAAATACCAAAAGATTGATTGATTTTTTTCCACCTGGATCTGTAAACTCTGCCATTTTTTTCCTCTACTCCCCCCCCACCCCCCCACAGTCTTTATTTAGAGTTTTCATTTAGAAGAATACTGTTTTGTATGTATTCGTGAAAGGTGCAATATTAATAAAAATGTGATATAAAGATAAGCTGCAGGGTAAATAGATTGTTTACAATGAGTACATACCAATTATTCTATCTGTCAAATTTTACATCCTGCAAAGGTCCAATCATTGGCTCTGCAGTTGTTTCTACCAAGGATGTGAAATGCTTGTGAAATACAGCTAGTTGTGCATGGAGCTACTTCTATTGTTGACACTGAGCCTATGTGACGCAGCACACACACACACACACAGAGAGAGAGAGAGTGGGATGGCAGACTTCCTCTCCACATGGAGAGCCGACATTTGTCCTGACCTGATGACTCATTCAGCTACGAGTCTAATCCTGCTTCTATATAAATACAGATGCAGATCTCTTTGTGGTAAACACACACACACACACACACACTCACACAGGCTGACACACACGTGGATGTTCATCTGACCGGCCAACACAGAGCTGAGAGCATAAAGACAGGTAGGAGAGAGTGTGTGTGATGTCTGTTCTAGACATTAGGTCAAGCATCTGGTCTGAATGCTCAACAGTTAATAATGTAGCATCTCCTAAATATTAGCTCATAGATATACATTATCACACGGCTATGTTGAATACTCGATTCCGATTGGTCAATCACGGCGTTTTGCGGTCTGTAATTTCTGTATAACAGACCGTTTCTTTGTATAACAGAAAGTTGCTATGTATAACAGACCGTTGCTATGTGTAACAGACCGTTTCTATGGACGCAGCTCTGATGTTATACTCTCGAGGACCGTTTTTATGTCAAAATATTGATTTCTTCAGTAAGTAGCCGTTTAATAAGCGGGATAATGTACAGCTAGCGGGTTATTGTTGTGAAAGAATCCCCTTCAGGGTGATGAGAGACCCCTCCGTGAAGTGCAGCATCAGTCAGTTACTTAGTAAGGGATAATGTACAGCGAGCCGATCATTATTGTGAAATAAACCCAGATAGAAGGGGATTCTTTCACAACAATGATCCGCTAGCTGTACATTATCCCGCTTATTACACGGCTACTTACTGAAGAAATCAATATTCTGACACAAAAAGGGTCCGCCAGATTTCTGTACATTTGTGATGTCACAAATCTACAATATTTAGGCAATTTCACAGTTTTAAACATAAACATTCTAAATGTGTCCCGGTTTATTTCCTGTTACAGTGTATGTGAATTTCCCTCTGGATCAATAAAGTTACTATTTATCTATGTGAATGACATCAGCTGGCAGGAAGTAAACATGGACTCAAGCTGTTTCCTAGAAACGCAATTCCATTGCAATTACATTGAAATGCACTAAAACGGCGTGTTTCAGACAGAGCGTTAATACAGATAGACAGTATGAGAAAAATAATGTGTTGTTTGAAAATTAAACCATGTAATCATGTTCTAGTAGAAACCCAAAATACAAACATGAACCTGAAGATGAGCACGACATGTCCCCTTTAACGAGCCGGTCATTGTTGTAAAAGAATCCCCAACAGGGAGATGCGTAGCACAGTGGTCTCTCATCACCCTGAAGGGGATTCTTTCACAATAATGACCTGCTAACTGTACATTATCCTTCTTATTAAACGGCTACTAACTGAAGAAATCAATATTCTGACACAAAAACGGTCCGCCAGAGTCCGACATCAGAGCTGTGCCCATAGCAACGGTCTGTTATACATAGCAACAGTCTGTTATAGAGAAATACAGACCACAGAACGCTGTGATTGACCAATCAGAATCGAGTATTCAACACAGCCGTGTAATAAACGTCAATATCGCAGTCAATCATGTTTATTTAATTGTGGGAAGCCAAAATCGTGATGGTGATTAATATTGGATTACTTGTGCAGCCCTAGTGTGGACCTAAACATGCTGACTGAAGACGTGGTCGCGGGATATTTGTCACCCTTGCAGTAAAATTAAAATTAAAAATTCTTGTGACACGACTACTCTGGAAGCTAAGACAACAAACATGATCATGATGTCCAACAAGATATCCAGGATTCCTCTGCAGAACCAACACACACACACACACACACATACTGTACACACATACACACACAGTGTCACACATGTATATCCTGCAGTGCCACAGTAAGCACTTCTGATCCTGGACAGAAACAAATGGCCTTCTCTGTTTACAACTCCCCGCCCTCCCTCCTGCGTATGTGTGCGTGCACGTAAGCGTGTGTGTGTATATCGCATGTGTCCTAGAGGGAGAGAGGTACAGTACATCCTCTCTGCGCTGCCATCTATCACCCAAACTGACTCATCCCTCCTCGCCTGCTGGTGTCAACTGCTCTTCCAGTCCGCTTCACACAAAAATATTACACTCCCACAGAGGAACACAGAGGCCTGTGGAGGGGAGGACAAGGTACTCGCATTAGCGTGTTGGTGACTTAACGTGATGAAGCAGGTTATGACAGCCGCTCAGCCCATATAAGAATGTTATTTTCTGCATCCTAGATGGTGGAAAGACATTTAACTCTTTGAAGAATATCCGATAAATGTAATGTGTGCATAGATTGACATGGATATGTGTCGATGGTAAAGAAGGTGCTGTAAATAAATACAGCATGGACAGCAGTCTGAGTGTTTGATGGTTGGAGTGATGGGAAGGCAGATTCACAAGTGTCTGCTCAGGGATGGAGAGAGGCTGCTTTCCAACACTTCAGGTTATGTAATGTGTGTGCGTGTGTGCATGTGTGCATGTGCGAACTCCTGTATTTCATCCACATGTGCTTGGATCTACAGAGTGAGGGTCAGGACTTGCCAGGTATCGCTGCTCAGGAAGAAAAAAAGAAAAGCAATCACTAAGAATAATCACACTGCAGCAAGGAATGGATCTGCTAGAAAGGACTGGTATTGGCTCTGTGTGTGTGTGTGTGTGTGTGTGTGTGTGTGTGTGTGTGTGTGCGCGTGTGCGTGTGTGCGTGCGTGACTCAGCTCACAGCTCAGCTCTAGCATTGCCCTTGGCGAGTAGCATTTAGAATTACTTAAGCCTTCACTGCAGATAATTAGCATTTTCAGTGACGATCCCGCTGCAGATCAGAGCAGCAGATCAGAGCAGCAGATCTGTGAGTTGCAACATGGAAGGCTTGTTGTCCGTCGCCGACCTTCAAAACCAGCAGAAATCTCACAAACACACACTCCTATTTACATCCCAGAACAGCACACCTATAAGTTGTGTGTTTCTTCCATGTGTCCGTCCCTTCACGGAGTCAAGGGAGTTACTGATGGAGCTGCCTGCCCTCCACACTCTGGACACAATGAATGGAACTAACAGGGCCAAACATGGCATCGTGTAAACACTCCTGCAATCTCATTTTAATTTTTTTTTTTAAATTCTTTTTATTCCACTTTTTTCAAACATAACATAACAGAACATAACACCAGTGCCATAATACAAAAAATTCTATTTTACATTTAACATTTAATAATATGTACATACATACTGTATATACACACATACACATCGCTTCTCACTCCCACACAGAAACAGGTCCAGCTTTCTTCCCACCCCGAGAAAAAAAAATAATACAAAATAATTATTTAATTAATTATTTAAAATGAAAGCTAATAAATACTACAATAATATAATTCATGGTAGTAAAATACAAACCTTAAATAAATTAATTAATTAATTAAATGTATAAAAAAACAGCACATAGAAAATAAGAATTCGTAATTAAAATACCATAGACATCATTTTAATTATTTAAAGAAAAGACATTTTGATCCTGTTCGTGATGCCAAATATGTAGCTGAAAAATCAGACTCAGGAGAGAGAAGTTGATGGAGATGCAAAATACCCTTTATTTGCATAAAAGATCTGAGCCATGCGTCTCTGCTGTCAACACAAGAACTGATTTGTATTTTCGAGTACATCAGTATATCAAAACATAACACACACCCTTGATTGAGGTAATGATTAATCCCCTTCTGACAGCTTTTTCCCTTAATTCCCCGATCTGGCCTGTTCTGGTCTAATACAAATAGAAACAAGACACCTCAGTATCAAAGTCTAATGTCATGTTGACTGTTCCTGCACTTTCCCGCGGTCAGGTCACTATCACTGTCAGAATGATTCGACATTAACCCTTCTATGACAACATATTATACTGTAGTTATATATGTGTAGCTTTATGATGATTAACATAGGCCTGTGGCAGTTTTCCACCACACATGTAAAATGTCCAGTCTATTTCACACATTTACATCACATCAATACATTTAATTATGTTCATTTATTTAGTAGCATTTTATTTATCGTTTACATTTTGCAACCTTTGTGATATAATAATAATAATATAATGATGATTATTTATAATTATATGTGTAATTATATGTGCTTTTTATTAGGCATATTTATTGTTTTTACAGCATTGTTGTAGGTTTATTGCATATTAATTACATGAAGGTATATATAAATGTTTTAATCCACTATAAAATATTCTAATTCACTGCAATTATAAAACAACAACAATAATACTAATAAACACATTTTACAATAATAATGATAAATATAAGGATACGAATAAAAATGAGCTTCATACGTCAAGTTAAAAGTGTGTGTCCTCCTCTCTCATTTCTGTACAGTGACACCAGCTGTTAGCTGCTCCTGTCCCACCTGAGCGTCCGTTCCCCAGTGTTTTCTCACGGTCCGTCCCCTAAAGCAGACCCCAGCATGAGTTCCTCTCCGCTGGTGTCTCGAGCCAACATGGACATCCTGGACGAGCTGCAGCTGATCGCAGCCCAGAACCTGGAGAGGCTGGAGGTCAACAAGTACTACGAGGTGATCAGGGAGCTGGGCAAGGGCACCTACGGCAAGGTGGACCTGGTCATCCACAAGATCAGAGGTGAGGGGACACCAACACACACGTACACACAAACAATATCCTGCTGCTCTAAAATTGCAAAAAAAAAAAAAAAAAAAAAAACACAAAAGACTATGTGGTTATTCTTTTCCATTTTGCCCCATAAGGTACAAAAATGGCACTGAAGTTCTTGAAGAAGAAGACGACCAAGCTGAAGTCGTTCCTGCGGGAGTACAGCATCTCCCTCTACCTGTCTCCCTGTCCTTTCATCATCAACATGTTCGGCATCGCCTTCGAGACGGACGACTACTACGTGTTTGCACAGGAGTACGCTCTGGCAGGGGACCTCTTCGATATCATTCCTCCACAGGTGCTCCATCTTAGTTTGTATTTATTCTGGTTATCCTCTTTGCTTCATTGATTTTCATTCCTTTAGCAAAAATATCCGTCTCGACACAGTTGGGTGATCATTAGATCAGTGAGGAAGTCAGCCAGTACAGTGATGCATATTTTATTGTTGTATGTACCGTATGTATTAGGGATGGGGAAAAAAATCGATTCACCTACTATATGTATCGCAATTCTTTTTTTTTACGATTTTGAAATTGATTTTTTAATGCCAGAATCGATATATTTGCTTCATTTGAGTCTATGCGGAGGTAGAAGGAAGTTACCGCTTTAATTGTTCTAGTCTGAGTAACGTGACATCATATCCATGCCGTATCCGTCATCAAGACAAATCGCAGAAAGTATAATGTTTTGCGGCTCCAGAAAGATTTTTATTGTTTTTTTGCCTAAAATGTCTCTTTTGATAGTAACGGTTGCTGACCCCTGGTCTAGTGTTAAAAAAGTTAACAAAAATCACAATAAATCGTAATATTGAATCGCAATATTTTTAGAATCGGCACCCAAGTATTGTGATAGTATGGGATCAGGAGAAAGGTGAATCGTCCCAGCTCTAGTATGTATTGTGTGTTACATTCTGATCGTCCGTTCTTCCAGGTTGGTCTTCCTGAGGCGGTGGCAAAGCGCTGTGTGCACCAAGTAGCCATCGCTCTCGACTACCTGCACTGTAAGAAGCTGGTCCACCGCGACATCAAGCCTGAAAACATCCTCATTTTTGACCGAGAGTGCCGCAAGGTCAAGCTGTCAGATTTCGGCATGACCCGCCGAGCTGGCTCGCCTGTGAAAAGAGTGAGTACCGTTTCATTCTGTCACCTCTAAAGTTCTTGTCTCGTGTCGACCACGGCGTTGACCCGTTGAGTTTCCCCCCCGCAGGTGAGCGGGACCATACCCTACACGGCCCCGGAGCTCTGCGACGTGTCCCGCCACGAGGGTTTCTGCGTGGACTACAGCACTGACGTCTGGGCCTTCGGCGTGCTGCTCTTCTGCATGCTGACCGGCAACTTCCCCTGGGAGAAGGCGCTGCCCTCCGACTCCTTCTACCAGGAGTTCATCCGCTGGCAGAGGAGGAGGACGAACACGGTGCCATCCCAGTGGAGGCGCTTCACCGAGCAGGCCCTCCGCATGTTCCGCCGGCTGCTCTCCGTGGAGCAGGACCGCCGCTGCTCCGTTAAAGAGGTCTTCGGGTACTTCAGCCACTCCTGGATGCTGGACGCAGAGAACAACAACAACAACGGCAACAGTAACGGTAACGGCGGAGGCGGTGGAGAGAGGGTTGGTGGTGGAGGAGGAGGAGGAGGAGGAGGAGGTGGGGGAGGAGGTGGAGGAGGAGGTGGGGTACGGGGAGAGGTGGACGGCACTATCTCATCATCTTCATCTGGGGAGGAAGACGAGGAGCTCCTTGTGGAGAGGATGAAGCAGCAGACTTTATCTCCTCTCTCCCCGCTGTCCCCTCTCTCTCCCATGTCTCCGGTGGCGGTGGAGAGGGGGAGCGGCGGCGGCGGGGCTAAGGGCGGGATGATGGAACCGAGCGGCGGACACCATTTCGTGTCCGTCTCCACCAACAGCTCCGTGTCGTCCACCAACAGTTACGATCGAATGCCGCGAGAGAACAGTTCACCCGGCGGCCGCATGCTGGTGGCCACGCCCATCGAAATCTGCGTCTGAGAGCGTCAGAACATTGTCACG
The DNA here is from genome assembly GCA_916701665.1 of Sebastiscus tertius. Classification (NCBI taxonomy): domain Eukaryota; kingdom Metazoa; phylum Chordata; class Actinopteri; order Perciformes; family Sebastidae; genus Sebastiscus; species Sebastiscus tertius. The sequence goes on from CAKAOH010019272.1 coordinate 51,238, forward strand.
GACTCGCTGGTACACACTTTTATACCTCTCATCCAACCACGTAGATGTACATGCATGGAAAAAGAAGACAATGAGTACTAACACGTATCCTGTTCTAAACATCTTTGGAGAGGAAGAGCACACAGAAGTCTTAACAGAGAGTATTCGTAGAATGAATACATTCTTCATACGGTCTGGAGTTCAAAGACTCCTTGAGAAGTCCCCATTTACACTTTGAGTTCAATGACGTGCAAATTTCATGAAACCCAGAGGAAAAGTGAAAAATTGCTTCCATTAGAGATTGTGTCACTAAAAACCATCCGAAAGACCAAAATGTATTTCTTAAAGCAATACTTCCAGCAAAAAAAAAAAAGCAAATGGAGACACAGAGGTGTCTGAGTGCTGTGTGATCTCTTCAGGACGGGACCGTGGGACGCCACGGGACAGAGGATTTGTATTTTTGAAGAAGACTAAAACAGTTCATGAAATACCTTGTAAGCTAAAAAGGAGCGCGCGGTGGTTTTAAATGTTTCACGTGTAACAAAAATGTGAAAGTGTGAGTGTGTGTTGTCGTGTGTATTACTGTGTGTTTGAATCCAAAAGAGGTGGATTTATTTTGTTTTGAGAATTGTATTATTTATTTGAATCTAAAAAGTATTTTTTCTATTGTTTCTTTTGTAAAGCAGCTTTCTTTGTTTTTCGTTTGTTGTGTTTCGGTGTTCCATTCGGTTGGCTGCTGTACATATCCGTATGAATCATGTATGAGGTTTGGCCAAAGGTTCTCAGACAGAATATAAAACCATGTTCATGAGTGACAGACTAGACTGAGAGAAGGGTTATGATGTCTCTGTTCTTCATGTCAAACATATCTACTTCACTGTTGGAAGACGATTTTCTACTCACTCTCCAAGTTCTGTTTGTACAGCTTCTCTTTTCTTTGAAACCTTTCACAAACAACAGTTTGTATTGCTCATGTTTTCTCCGAAACTTTTAGCAAAAATGTTATTGTCTGAAAAGAAAAGAGAAATGTTCACTTTAGCATTTTCAATTCAATCTGATGATGGAAAAAAAAAAGATGTTAAAGAGTCACCTTTTATAAATTGCATGAGGAGTAGCTCAAACTTACCTTTACAAAGAATTTGAACCGGCTTTACAAAAAAAAAATACGGGAAAAAAAGGATAAAAAGAAATGTAAAATGTTGTGATGTGGAATTTTTCGCCGTAGCACAATTTCTTGCATTATGTCCCTGAGTGAATATTGCCGTCATGATCTCCTGAGGCATCCTAGGGCTACAAAATCTGTTTAATTAGTTTCTATTCAGTGTGTTGTATTTGTATTGCTATTAATGCCGTGTACTCATCTCACCACCACCAGGAACAGAAAAAAAAGCAAAGCATGACGACATAGAGCGAGAGGCTTGAATTTAAACCACCGCTATGGAATTCAATAATGTCATTTGTGCGTCTAAATTGCCACCTTTAGTGGCGTAGATGGAGTTTTTTTCTACCAAATTAAAATGAACAGAGAAAAATCCATTCCTTTCTTTGACTCTATATAAATAATTTGAAGAAAAGAAATGGCTCATGCATAGGAATGGACGTTTTGTGTGTTGCTTTCCAGACATAAATCTGCATGAACTTGTATGTGCTAAAGCTCTGTTGTGAAAACCTGCTCAGTGTTTCTCCTGTCACAAGCTGTAGTACTCCGTAGATGTAGGATAGCTGCGAACAACATGTTTCTTTATCTGGTGAGAGTCAGTAGCCTCGGCTCGGATCCGCCTGACCGAGGATCAGCTGAACTCAGTTCGAGCCGTTTGGATCGTGTTCATCGAAGCTGCTCCCGGATCAGCGAGCGAGTATGCAAATTACTACATCTTGTGACAATCTCTGACCTCATTGGCAGCCTTCTGACTCAGAACAAAGGACAGTCCTGATACGGACACTGTAGCCGTGCTGTTTCCTATAGCAGGCTTCTCTCCATCGGCGAGCTGCGAGCTGCGAGCTGCGCCGCCTCTGCAGCGTTTACTGTGTGAGCCCCAGCACAGCACATTCACCGGGGGGGGGGGGTCTCACATGACTATATGAAGACGAGATTACACACACCTGTACATTACCTCATCATGTCATTCTTTCTCTCCTAGAATCTACAGTGGACCTCCAGTGTGTCAAACGTCCACCCTAATAAATGATTTAGTCTCATTATAGAGAGGTGAAGTCCCGCCCCTTCCGGTGGACCACCATGGGACCTTATTTCAGAAAAAATATGTACGGCAGTCAACGAAGAGAGATAGATATTGTTTTGACATACTCCATGAATCACACAGATGATGTTTGGATGAAGGATCAGACGTGTTGCTGGTGTGACTTCATCCCAGTAGGAAACACTCAGACATCGTAGCTTCAGAGAGAGACGTCACTACCACACTTTAGGGTGTGTCATCTTTCTAATGACGTATTTTCACAGTCTCATAACGACAAACTGAGACGTTCTTCACTTACAAAATGATGTTTTGAATTGACAATGACATAGGCCCTATGTGTGATTCATGCTGTAATTCAAACGGGATGAAAATAATATTTATCTCTCTCCTTAGACTACCATTCATATTTCTTCTGAAATAAGGTCCCATGGTGGTCCACCGGAAGGGGCGGGGCTTAGCTTCTCTATAAGTCAAGTGAAAATGTGCCAGTGGCTGGGCTAAGGGCTGGCTGGTGAGGGGTGGCTGGTGAAGGCCTCTAGGGTTGACACTTTTTGAAAAAAATAAATGAGAATTAACATTAGTTAATTACAATTAGTTCAGATTATATGGAACACAACCCACATAGTTTAATCATAAAGATACGCTGACATTGTGTTCATTTTCTGTGCCTCCACTACTTTAGTGAGCATCAACAACAACAACAACATTTGACTTCAGATTAGTTGTCGTGGTAATAATGCTAACACGAGTATTTGTGTTCTCGGCAGTAAACAGCTTCACCTTTATCTACCAGGTTTTCCATCTGTGGTGTCATTTCCAAAATGCTTCCACACATTACGTCTCATGGTTATCTGTTTCAGCTTGTCGTTTCCTCCATGTTGTGTTAGCAAAGACAACAACGACTGTGTAGTTTACTGATACAGAGTAGATCAGAGTCACAGTGTATTTTGACATGCGTGTTCATACACAGAGAATTTTGAATTCAGTCAAATCATCAAAGATTGAATATTAATTTTCTTTATCGTGTTCAAAAGGTAATTCAAATTTCGGATAAAATATGACAGCCCTAGTGGCCAGAATAGAGATTAAAACCTGGTCACCCCGTTGGCCATCACCTTCCCTCAGATAGCTAACCAACTGTTTCACATGTTGTGCAGGAGTTACTGTGTATTAAAGGTGCCCTGTGGAGTTGTCATTAAAACAAACATGAGGTGGTACAGTGCTACTTTTCTTGGTGTGTTAGTGCCACTAATTGTCAGCTTAAAAAACGATGACAGGAAGTGTGTTGTGCTACTCGTGTTTGTGCACCAATTGTGCGTCCTTTACGCACTTTGCTCATAGGCTACTACCCTTACCAAAAAGAAGTTCATTCAAGTATGCTATTAGTGTACTTCTTTAAAACCTAAAATAAGACAGTATACTTTTACTTTTTATGTACTTATCAGAGATATACTTAACAAAAGTATACTTAAGTATCAAACTGACAAGTATACAGAAAAGTTTAAGTATACTTGGCTTATACTTGTACTTAATCTTTTCATCAAGTTAGTTAGTAAGTAAGTTACTTAACTCGTAGTTTACTGAGTATACTTTAAAGTGTACTTTCATAAAATATAAAGTTGGCTACAAATATATACAAGTATACTTGCAGTATAAAAAGTATTAAACTAGTAGTCTAGAAGAGAGTATACTTTAAAGTGCACCTTCATGAAGTAAAAAGTGGGCCACAAGTATAAAACTAGTATACTATCGGTACAATACTTACACTTAAAGGATACTTTTATAAATTTAAAAAGTGGGCCAATTTAGTCTCATATTAAAGCAGTACACTTACAAGTATACAACTAGTACATTAATATTAGTATACTTACTGCATAAAGTATACTTGGGAAATATATACTTGAACTTTATTTAAGTATACTTCATAAATAAACTAGAAGTGTACTGCTTTTTGGTAAGGGTAGTCCAAAAACTCCACAGGTACCTTTAACCTGACAGAGTTGCGTATGCTCTGTATTTCAGTGTGTTCTGAAATCCCTACTTACTTTTATACGTCAAGCTTTTGGCTGGTTTCATCATTCTTTCGGCCCGCTAGAGTAGGGGGCTCATTTTAGTCCAATTTTGGTCACAAGCAAACATCTTCTACCATCAGCTAAACGGTTTAGAGCAGCCCGTTAAAACAGAAGATAAAGACACGGATTTGTGTGTAACGGTGATTTCATCTGTTCGGCTCCACCACTGAAATAACAATAAGACAACAGCATGTTAGAGTGGATATTTAGTGGTGTGTTGGGATCAGGTCCAGTATCCGCTGCAGCTGAGGACACCTGACCCGGGAGGAAGGATGAGTCAAACCAAACTGGACATTAAAGGGAACCACGAGTCACTTTCCCTTTTCTACTCTGCGACGGCTGAATGGGTCTCTGCTGCCTCCTCGGCTCATCCATAACGTAATAATGTGTTGTTGTGACGGAGTTCCAGTGTCTTTCTGTACAGTGACTTATTTCAAAAGCATCATGATTTTGGTGGAGTTTTAGTGAGTAGACACACAGCACTAGAACTCGTATCCGGTTCTGTCTTTGCAATACAACTGTCTTCCTGTAAACTGAGATTTAGTCAATAAAATGAGAATTCTTGTTGGAGTGATCTTTGGATTTGAATTCATCTTGATTTATTAAACCAAATCACGGAATTCAATAGAAATGTCTCATATCTGATCCTCTTAATCTTCCGGTGAGCTAAATGCCGCCCCGTCACTACTGTCATCTTCATATTACAATCCCACCCCTTACCTACACCCCATCTTACAGTTTAACAAAAAAGGGGCATTATTTACTATGTCTGTTTTATGTTGTCAGCTCGTTTTCTGTCATTATTGATATCCGTCCGTTTACATGTGTCCATGTCCACTCTCGAACATTTTTTGTTGTTGTCTACTTATACCCTATATGCTTATTATTTAAATGTTTTTAAGTAATATGGTTTGACTAAGATTATGATTATTATTAGCATTATCACTTTTCTTTTCCTTCATTGGCCATTAATTTAAAAAAAAAAATGAAAAAGTGAATTTAGACCTCCAAAGATGGGGGGACGGTGGCAGGCCCAAAAAAACCCCAGAAAAGATGAATTTTAAAGCTTCAGTAGGCAGTATAATTTTGGCATCATTGGCTAAAAATCACAAAATAACCTTTCAGCATATTGTAATTCAAGTGTTCTGAGAGAAAACTAGACTTCTGCTCCTCCTCATGGCTCTGTTTTCAGGCTTTAGAACATCTAGCCTGTGACGGGAGACTTTGACCAATCACAGGTCATTTCAGAGAGAGAGAGCATTCCTATTGGCTGTGCTCTGGCTGGTGGGCGGTGCTTGGTATTTCCTCAACAGATCTCAACATGGCTGCCGGGTCACAATCTTTCTCATTTCACAGCTAAACAGTACACTACAAGATGATTCTGAGAACATCTGAGGAGAGAAATAGACATTACAGTAACAGAATATTGATTCATATTTGATCAGCACTGCCTAGTTTGACCGTTTGTTTGGAGTTGCCGAGTGATTGACAGCCAGCTCTCATAGACAGCAGCTGGACAGCAAGGCTCCAGATCAGCTCTTACTGCTTGTTTTCCTCCGATCTGTGAAATCTTGCAGATGCCGTGAGGAGCACCGGAGGAACATGATTTTTCAGATTACCTGTCTCATGTCAGGATATAGTGACCGTTTTATAAAAATAATATATTAATTATATTGCTCCATTTCTACCCACTGCAGCGAATAAAAATATTTATAGAGCCACTTTAAATATAATTATTAGTATAATAGTTTTAATAAACTGTTGAATTACTTCATAATTTATTGGTTCATATATGTATATGCATTACTATTCATATTTTAAGTTTTTCCATTTTGCTTTATTCATTCATTTCTATTCAACATTAAACAATATTATCAGAAAATCTATTTAAAAATATTTATCAAATGAAGAAAATTGCCACCAGTTATCCAAAAACACAAATCTCACAGAAAACCACGATGTTGAACAAAATATTTATTTTTGACAATTACATGACCTCTGATGCTCCGAGAGGTGGGCAAGACGGTACAAAAAGTAACCATAAAATAAAGACCATGAAAAAAGTGACATGAGTTGGCAGTCCTAGTCCCCATGTTAAACCTAAAAAAACACACACACACACACACACACACACACACACACACACACACACACACACACACACACACACACACACACACACACACACACACGAGGAGGCGTTGGAATGTGATGAGTAGTGTGTACCAGGACAGACAAGTTTGCATCTGATATGATCGCATCCTGCTACATATATCGGTCCTCCAGTCAATGCAGGGTTAACACAACAACAACAAGCTCAAAAAACAGAAAAGAAAAATCACAAAATAAAATTGAAATCATTAGAATATCTGAGATCCAGCCCTGAGATTAACACAGACTTTTCATTTTTAAAAACCAAACATTTTGTAAGAATAAAACATATTCCAAAATCTGTATTTGGTACAATGCAAACAAGGGCCTTTAATTGATAACTATAGCAGAGAAAAATTAAATACACAAAACATAAGCATGGCACAAATGAAATAGGCCTGGTGCTCCAGAATAAGGAGATTTGTGTGTGTTATGTCCTGTCGCTGCTGCTGCTGGTGAGACACCAAGCAGAGCCGACCCAGTGTGGATATCCGTTAACACGGAGCCGTGGAGCTCACACTCTGGTCTCAGGCAGCACAACGCTGCCCCTGATGGCGCTATGCAGAAGAACACAGAGACATTACACCAACACCGACCACGTAGAGACTTCTCTCCAAAACAAACAGGCCGGCTGACAGACCAAAGCTCTGACCTCAGCACCTGATTCAACAAGTACTAATACTAATCTCATACACGGTTAACAAGTCCCACAGAGACTCGGTATGTACCTGCGTGGTGGAAAGGATTCATTAGGAATCGGCCTGCCGTGCTCCCCCCCAGGTATCAAGAACAATGAAGTCTGCAGCAGAAAAAGTTGCATGCAAGCTGCCTTCAGTCATCAAGATATCCAAAGAAAGCTGATGTACATCCACTGATTTGTCATAGCTAGTGAGAAAACTGTATATACCTCTCGTACATCAGATAAGGCTTTTTTCAGAAAGATTCTGGTGGAAATTCACCATTTAGGCCCAAGACAAGAAAAGAAACACGATCAGGAATCTTTCCTGAATCATTTCTATTCAAATTAAGATTAATAACAGAAACCAAAGATTCTCAATGTCAGCATAGAAATCTGCAAACACACATCCTTTGTAAACTTGAGTGACCCAGGTGAAGCCGAGTGCTCCTTTGCTGAAGGTACACTCAAAGCAATGTGAATACTGCGCTGCAAAATTCAGAAAATTAAATCTTTTTTTTTTTTTTTTTGCAGCTCCGGGGAGAAATCCAAGTAAACAGCAGATGACTCGAATTTAAAAAGGAATCCCTTTACTTCTTCATTTATTATCGCCTTACAGGACTCCAAAGAAATCGCCTTAAAATTCCATTAAGATAGCAACCGATTTACGGGCACGTTTAAATTCTCCGAGCCTAAAGAGGGAGGCCAAAGTGCTTTAAACCAAATCAAAATCACAAGGTCTCATCCTCACAGCTGGATGACCTGTGAACCTCAGAGAGCTGCACGGGTGGATCTGAAGGAAGGAAGGTAATACTGCAGCCGGAGCAGAAGACCAGACATGTTCAGTGTCACTCCAAAGTGCTTTCTGCAAAAAACCCTCACATGGGGAGAATACATTCAAACACACACGGTTCAGTCCTCCAAATAACATCAACTGGGCCCGACAGTTAGTGCAAGCGTTGTTCGGGTGGATTGGAGACTTGCCTTTTGCGAGGTGTTCTGTTTCATATGGAACCCTGTTGTGTTGACAGCATCCAGTCAGGTTGTTCTGTGAGAGTCCCATCTCAACAGCTCTCCTTGACTGGCTTGATATTTCAACATTGATTACTAATAACTTAAAAACACACAATCAAACCTCTCTGATAACTGCTAAAGAAGCCAATAAGGAAACTCCGGGAATAAATAAACCAAATATAATCTAATACTTTACAAAATCTTTAAAAAATTAAATATCTTTGATTGTTATTCATATTTAATCCAGGAACAAAAAAAGTCCATATAAATAACTACAGAGTAAAACACGAATGATAAATTCAGCATATTACTTTGTGTCCCCGGTCTGAGGGTGTTGTTGGCGTCCGTCTCGAGTACCGTCAGACTGGACCGAGTGAGGTTACGGCGACCGGGTGCCTCCGGCCACACAGCGTCGTGGCGTCGGGGGTTAACAGTGCAGTTGAAGAGCAGAGGGTGAAGTTAAGGTTTACGGGTGCTAGCTGTCAGTCAGAAGAACCCTGGTCCACAGTTGCCATGGTTACCAGCAGAAAGGGGAAGGAGAGCCCCTGCAGAATGTTGCATGTGAATGTCTGGATGAATAAACAGAAAAAACATATTTCAAAGTGATGAATTCATCTGAACACATTTCTTCTTGTTCTGGAGGAGAAAGCGCTGCCTCGGCTCGAATACTTGCTGATTAAAAAAATAAAAAGACACTATGGCACATATTTTATTTCTGTAATGACCAGCTGCAGTCACCGCAACCATCGGCAAACAGAACAAAGAGACAGAGACTGTGGTCGAAAAGTAAAGAAAATGACGTCCTAATGTCTTTTCTTAACCGCCTCTCCTTGACCTCGATGGAAAACGTCATGAGGTTTTGAAGACGGACTACAAAAGGCGCTGCTCCCCCGGTGCGTTGTTAAATAGCTTTCAGTGACAGACTGCTTCACCTGCACCCTGCTATGACAGGGCTTATAGTAATTTAGTATTGCACTTCCATAAAGTTGGGGAACATGCAAGAAACAGCTGGAAAAAATTCACCTATCTCCCGATTCAACACTATCACGATACTTGGGTGCTGATTCGATATGTATTGCGATTTTTAAGTATTGTGTTCGATATTACAATTTATTGTGATTTTTGTTGTTTTTCTTAACACTAGACCATGGTACGGGAAAAAGTTGAATCATACACTTCTAGGGACTTTTATCTTGGAAAATATCTAAATGAATAACACACACACGGTCTGTTGGAAACATGCTAAAGTTACGCAGACTACGTGTGCGGCGGCGAGCACGAAGGCTCCGGCAATGCTAGAGCCGCTAACGTAGCACAAACACACACACTGTTTGTTGGACACTCGCTAAAATTAATCCAGCCTGACAAAGTATCATTCCTCCGGGCAGACACACAGCTGACAACCTGCTAAACTAAACTAAATGTGTGGTGGAGACTTTTACTGGGAAAGTGGCTGCATGTCCGCGACACTACACGCAGCATCGTAGCTGCTAAGTTAACGCTCCCAGACGATGAACTGGAGTCAAAACAATATCTGTTGTGCTCCTGCAACTGGTACGAGGCACAAAAAAGTTAATAATCGATTAATGAGGGTCGGTTATCAGTTAAGAAAACGTTTCAAAATGAGCATCCCTACGTCACGTTATTCAGTCTATAAGTATAAAAGCGGTAACTTCCTTCTACCTCCACAGACTCGAATGAAGCAAATATATCGATTCTGGCATTAAAAAAAAAGATCGAAAAAAAATGAATTGCGATACACAGGTGAATGGATTTTTTCCCCACCCCTAGCTCCTAGTATGGGTTGAGCTCCAAAAAGCTCCAACACTTCTCATAACACAACTCATTAGTATCTTTTATTAGACCCTCATGCCCCCAATGTCTACTTTGACACCGCTTTGGAGACCGATTCATTTTCTCAAACTTAACACAACTTCCTCTGAGGCTGCCGAGGACATGAACATGAGAGGGTATTTACTACCCTCATGAGGTTTCTGCTTACTTTGTCACCTGTCATCCCATCGGTTCCCTGGAGGGGCTTTGAATGTCTTGTTCTGGGGATGGATGAGGAATCACAAAATATTTAGCTGACAATACAGTCACATGTGATATTTTTCAAACAGCAGACAGCAAGGTGTATAACAGCAGAAACACACATTCTCTAGGTTTTCTAAACAACTTGTACATTTTCACTAGTGCACTTATTTCTCACCTTGTGCCTTTTACACTTCATGGAAAAATTGTCTTCGATGAGTACACAGTCTGCTAGAACAAGGAGAGAACAGGAGTTAAAGATGCCACACGGATTCATCCGAACGGTTCAACCGTCCACACGTGCAGGTTCAGGCCTAGAGGAAGTGATAACAGCCAGCCGCACTTCACAAAAGAGCCATTTACAGGCCGATACACATTAACTCACGCAGCCGTGGGTGTATTCGACATACTATTCTAACAATGTTACGATACGAGAATCTAAACCTGGACAAATAAAACCAGAACCAACTGCATGGCTAGATGCCACTTGAAATACATCGGGTGAAGTGACCCTTTAAGATTAAAGACATACCCAGTGAAAAATAGCACACTGTACCTGTAAACATGCACATGGATAAGTGAATGTACTTTGTTCCCGTGTGATGTGTGGAGACGGAGGGCAGAGAGCAGCACTAACCTGACTCCAGAGCACACCTGTAGTGGTACTTGTTGGGACAGACTTTGAAGAAGCAGCCCAGTGTAGCTCCTGGATCTCTGCACGCCGAACACACCTAAACACAGCAGATAATAAAAAGGATTGAACCATGATCGATGCCGAGTTTGCTCTAGAAAAGCAGCACACTAGGGAAGCTCCTTCAAGATCTTTCTGTGAACTTCAAACCTAAAGGCTGTATTTATTTACCAGCAAAACTCTCTGGCCTTGAAGTTAGATCATTAAACTCATGAATGTTTAAGAATCAGAGGAGCCATGGACACCTTATGAACATATTAGCATTTCTTCAAGGTCCTTATTGATCATTATTGAATAGAAATGTCTTACAGTCATCATTATGATGAAAACATGATACAAACACGTTAGAATGGACAAAAAAATAGAAATTAGATCTGACAATGTCTGCAGAAACTACAGAACTGGTGCATGAGGCAGAGAGCTGCTCTGGAGCAGCGGTGTCATCACAGACCTCAGTTTTTAAAGAGCAACTCTGTTTGAAATGCACAATGAGCTAAACCTTGCAATGCAAAATTTGTCATATGGTACAAAACACAATGGAACTCATTCACAAACAGTGGGTATGCACAAATCTGTGCTTAAACACTTCTTACGTTTTGGGCACAAATCTGGGATTCGTCAATATTTTCTAACCTGAATTTGTTCGTACTCTGCGACCAAATTCAGAGCTGCCTCAGACCAGGTGTACGCACAAATGATGAAGGCCCGGTTGTCTTAGAAAATTATTTGGACTAGAGTAGATGCAGTAGAAGAAAACAACTTAAAATGCCACACCACACGCAAGCTTTGATGCTCGCCATACACACTACCAGCCTTGACCACCCCCCCCTTCTGGAATGAATCTGAGACCCCTGCCTCGAGGGAGACATATGTCCTTATATAGAGAAATGGAGGCGTGGCAGTATGCTGATTGCAAATAGCGGGACACGTGCCTGTCATTAATAATGACTAACTAGGGATGCACCGATATCGGATCGGATATCGGGTCTGATACTGCCTCAAATAGCTGGATAGGGTATCAGTGACAATGGGGCCAACCTATTCAGTTCAATTCTAGGTTTATATTACATATACATTATATAGTTGCATTTTAATTCCTGTTTAAGTTTTGACAAATTTGATGCTGCATTATAAAAAAAGGTTTACAGAAGAATTGAAGATGAAGACTTTTTGCCTTGGAAGGAGCCCCGAGGGGAGGGCGTAGGTTTAGACAGAGCTCCTGAGGTGATGCTACTTTCACATTATGCTAGCTTTCCAACATTGCACGGTGGTAACAAAAATTGTCCGGTGCACGCGTGTCATGAATCTGATTTTGTGTGCAATGTAAGAACTGTGAATGAGGCCCAATGAATGTCTCCATGTTGCCTGTCTGCATGAATAATTTCCAATTTTTTTTCCTAACTGACATAATTGTCAATTACATATGCTTACTCATGCTTTGATTTGATCACACATCCAAACTCTATTAGTATTCTAGAGGCCTACAAAACCAGTAAGTAAACAGACGGCCTATTAATGCATTATCATCCTTGATGTTTTGTTCATCATCAGCTCCATCATATCACTCACATCTCCATGTGGAATTGTGTAACAACATATTGATATTATGGGTTAAAGACGGGGGCAGTTTACCGTCTCCTGGGCCACCTTGACAGCCTCCTCCAGTCCGTAGACTTTGCCCTTCACGAGGAACACGCCGGTAGACCAGATGCCGCAGTCTTCGTGGAGCCAGTATTCACAGGGCTCCAGAGGCAGCACGGGGGGGCTGTACCAGTCCTCCACATCAGCAGAGGCGGCATCAGACCGAGCCCGCTTAGCTGCAGGGCGGCCAGTACCGTCAGCTGTCCATCGGTGGCTCTCCAGGAGGCCCTTCTGCTTCAGCGGAGCTCCTGGCCTGAGGGGCCACGCTGCGGGTGCAACGGCACCCTTCCTCCCCCTGCCTCTGACACTGCAGGACGAAGAGTCAGAGCTGCTGTAGTCGTCCCTGTCCTCTTTGAGATCCAACATGCTGGCTGGTCTTTTGGTGCTCAGCTGGTACCCTTCGGGGTAATAGGGACCATGGAGGTCCCCCAAGTCCATGGCGTTGGCCGCCTGTCCACACAGGCAGCAGACGAGAGCTCGCTGGTGCTGGCTGTGCGTGGACGCCCGGCCCAGCTGCAGACAGGAAGTGCTGGGTACAACTGCAGAATTGAAGCCACAGGGGTGAGGCTGCTGGCCCTTCTTGTGTTGCGTCCTCACCTCCTCGGGGTAGTTGACTACAGTACACAGTGATGACGAGGACTGCTGTCGCTCCACGCGGATGAACGGAGAGAAACTGTCTAACCTAATGTCCCTTTTCTCCACCTTGAAGTTGACGTACTTCAACCTGATCTCGGGCTCCTTGGGGGCGAACATGGAGGAAGACAGGCTCCATTTGTGTTTCCTTTGCCTCCTCTTGGCGGTAGCAGCCCCCTTCGCCTTGGCGGTAGCAGCCCCCTTTGTCTTGGCGGTAGCAGCCCCCTTCGCCTTGGCGGTAGCAGCCCCCTTCGTCTTGGCAGGTGTTTTGCTACCTGTAGCCTTGCCTTTTCCTCGGCTTTTCTTTGGAGATTTTGATGATGATGATGATGATAATGATGATGGTGGTGGCGGGGAACAACTTGCCATATGAATTTCCACTGAGAGGTCGGGGTGAGAAAGATGCTCTGGCTCCTTTGAGTTTTTGTTCTGAGGTCGTGACTGTGATGAGGGTTTCCTCTTTGACTTCACAGGGCTAGTCTGTGCCGAGCATGCAGGCTGTGAAACATCCTCTGGCTCCTTCTTTGACTTCTTGTGCACAGAAGACGGAGGACTTTTTGGAGGTGTGCTGCTATTAGACTTTTTAGTATTATTGATTGCAGAATCAGAGGTAGAGTCTTTGTAACAGTGAGTATTCATGTTATTAGTTTTACCACTTTTCATTGCTTTTTGTTTCCTTGTTTTCACTGAGAGGGGCGCTTTTGCTCTGCTTTTCCTTTTTCCTCCCGACGGGGTGGCATTCCTCTTAGGACTGGCTAACTTAGCTGTCGACTGGGAAGCGGTTGCTTTCTTATTGGTTCGTATGCATCCCGACACTTTATACCTACTTGAATTGATGTTCATAACTATAGCCTCCAACCGCATCCCTCTGCCGGACCGCGCTGGCAGTTTCTTTCTCTGTAGTGCCTTAGCATTCCCGTTCATGTGAGGGATGATGGTCTTGGGTTTGTTTTCTGAAACATCTGACACACAAACATCATCCGTCAAATCGATCAGAGGCTCCAGCACAGCCTTCCGTCTGTGGACAGGCTGCTTATTTTCTGCGGTTGGGTCTAACCTTGTGGTGTTATCGCTGATGCCAGAGCCCGGCTGAATGGCCCCCTCTGTCGTCAGGCCATCCCACACGACCTCATCAGTTGCCTCTAGATACGAGTTGTCGCCGCTGGGTGAGCTGGAGGCCTGAGGCAGGATGAACACATCTTCCACATTGTCCAGTGAGGTAGCAGAGGGGGAGACGGGGTCCTCCAGAGGACTGATGTACTCCCTGCTTAGTGAACACAGGTCTCTAGCAGCCACGCTGTCCAGAACGGCCGCTGAGTCCGGTTTCTTAGACATGACAAAGAGCACCTCGGAGCCGCCCCTCTCCTCATCCTCCCCTGTGACCGGGGTGAGTGACTCCGGTGAGGATTCAGCACATACTCCTGAACTACAACAGCTATCACCCTGTCCATTTTCCAAACCCCCACACTTTTCCAGAGAAAGGACATGTTCCTCTTTGCCTTTTACATCCATGTCCCCGTTGCTGGAAATGACTCCACTGTTGAACTCCTGAGGCATCTGCGTTAGACATACTCCCCCATCGTTCTCTGGTCCCACCTGGGCCTGAGACAATGACTGAAAAATGTCCGTTTGACAGCCGAGGTCCATTGGCCCATCGACCTGCTCCAAGTAATGCTGGTTCAGTGCGTAGGCAGTCTCCCCGAGCCCTTTATCTGAGTCACAAGGAGGGTGGAGGGACAACTTGCTAATAGGCGGCACACCATACAGAGGCCGAGACAGGGGGTGGGAGTCGTGAGCGGAGAAGACGTGAGACCTGCTCACGTAGGACAGGGTGACTGTAGTGTGGGAGAAGGCGTTGTCTGGTTGAACCGGATCCCCTGATTGGAGAGTGGCGTCTGAGGAGCCCGTCTCTGAGAAGGGTAATTCGGGGTCGCCGGTCCCAGAGTTTGGGTACCAGCCGGGGGTCTTGACCATCCGCAGGGCATCGATGGACGTGCTGTTGAGGACCTCGCCTTTCCTGGTCAGGTCGATCATAGAGGGGACGCTGGAGGTGGACAGGTCTTGAGGCTGGAGATCATCTACGTTCCCAGGTGGCTGTTCCATAACAACTGTAACGGATGGAGAGGAGAACAGAGAGTGGTGCAGCTTATAAGAATGAGTTCTGTCTGAGAGGAAGCATAACATTTTAAGGGACTGTTTGTAACTTCTGACATGTATAAATCATTGCGAGTCGGTATCCCATGTGCGCTCGCGTGTGGCTACGCTGTTCAGACAAGACTCCAACACAAACTACAGTGAAGCACCAAAACCTCTTGGTTGTATCTAGTGAAGCCCGTCTGTTAAACAGTGTTGGCCGCGGTCGGAGGACGCGGGGGAGACCGTAGCTTTGGTCTCCAGGACCGGAGTCTCTGCTGTACTCGGCTCCTCTGCCTACCTTCACTCACACACCGCGCTCGTTCTCGCTCTTTCGCTCCTCTAACATGTATACGGGCACACTCCACACTGCAGAAGAGTTAGTTTAGCTCTGAGAATATCTAGTGAATGTTCAGTGGACGTTTGTGCAGAAATAACTGCTGCAGCTCCTCCAGACCAACAGAGGTTTCCCGTGTCTTGTGAAGTGACGGGGCTCCGCAGAGAGAAACGTTATCGTCTCCGATCAAAACTCCGGTGTCTCCCCTGTTCCCTCCGGCCGCGGTCGGGAGGCCGAGGCAGGAAAAGCCAACACTAGGATCAGCAGTGGTTCATGGAGAGACCTTGGTCTGGTCAGCTAACATTACTGCCAAGCAGCTGAAATATAGAGTGATATTGTGCTTTTAGCTGACGTGTGTCCCCTCACTGTTTTGAGTGATGCTCGTTCAGGTCTATGTAGAGCGAGCACAAGCGTGAGCCCAACGCTGACTTTAGTTGACTTAACGGCCACAGGTGTCGCTGTTAACAAGCATTTCTGATTCTTACAAACAGTCCCTTTAACTCTATCTTAACGTTGGTGAACACTCTTCTCTAGGAACTCAAGGTCATAGTTGAACTACTTCTGACCACTAAGCTACGTCAACTTGAGTCATCACTTTGTTGCTGTGTCATTCAGTCTGTTTCTCCCTCACAGCTAAAGTTACAACATGAACTAGTAAACTGACGGCTTCTTGTTGGAGAACAAAGCATAACTGATGATTTACATGTCGGTTCATTTACAACTTACAATGATATGTTTGAGTATTCCTGATATCAAGTTGTTCTGTTCAGTAGATAACGTTAATGTCTCTCCAGACCGCAGGAGACCGGCTGACTCTTCTTTACCACCAGCGTTGACAGCTCAGGGCTGCTAACAGAGTTAGCTTAGCCTAGCCACAGCTAACGTTAGCCAAGGCCTTTAGAAGGAGGATGGATCATGGGATATAAAGCATGCGCAGTGTAACTGGAGCTGCGGTCGTGCGTTGTGATTGGCTCAATTTCGGCGAGTGCAGACCAGATTTTACTGCACATGTGTAATACCCCCCGAGATATGACGCGTTGATGATGCGTGACTCAACCTCCTTCAATAGGCCTTGACGTTAACTAGGCCCGGCTTAGCTCCGGGAACACTCCCGTACGCAGAACTCCATCAAATATCCGGCAGTTTAAAGTGATTTTCATTAAAGGCAGAAAGTCCTGCAGCCACATAAAGTGACTTTACAGCTCCTTCTGGTCGATAGAGACCTCTCTTCAGTTCGGCGACGTCTACTCCTCCATGGAGCTCATTATTACGACAGCATGTCAACTTTTACAGCTCAGTGGTCCACATTGTTCTCCCGCTAGACGTTGAGACTCTCAGGAACTTTGTTGGTCAAACCAGTTTTAAAATGTTAAATGTGGTTTCAAAGGGAGTTCTTCGCTGTATCACACGCACGCCGAATTGAAGAGTGGGTCTCGGCGGTTCAAAGAAGTATGAACTGCTTTCTTCTACAGTTCAAAAATTCAACGAGTAATAAAGTATTGTTAAATTGCGGATCACTTTAGTGGAGTTTGGCGACACGTTCTCTCCATTTCCGAGAGCGGTGAGCATCAGGGCAAGGCCCGGTGGATGAGACAAAGACAGAGCGGAGCTGCAGCGCTGCGGAGCACAACTTACCCGGACGGGAGAGATCGCTTTAAACACGTCCAGTTAAGAGTCGGTCCCAGCCTGCATCTCTCTCAACAACTCCTCTAATGTTCCTCTAATAACCTACCTCACCTACCAACACTGCAGAGACTCACAGCTCCACATTAGATAAAGCTCCTCACTCTCCAGGATCACTCTAACGTCCCTCTGAGAGCAGCTCTGTCAAGTTGTTTAGAGCCTAATCTCAAACTTCCGGATGCCCCCTTCATAATAAAACGATTATTGATGCGTTTCACTGTTTTTCCTTCTTTTATTTGAAATAATACGCATAAAAAGTACAAGTACACCATTTATCAAAGTGTTGGAAATTACTTAACTTAATTCCTCTAAATGTTAGCAGGAGGGAAGCCTGTAGTTCTGGTTCCCTTTGACCCAGCCTGTAGTTCTGGTTCCCTTTGACCAATTCTGTTGTTCTGGTTCCTTTTGACCCAGCCTGTAGTTCTGTTTCCCTTTGACCCAGCCTGTTGTTCTGTTCCCCTTTGACCCAGCCTGTTGCTCTGTTCCCCTTTAACCCAGCCTGTTGTTCTGGTCCCCTTTGACCCAGCCTGTTGTTCTGGTCCCCTTTAACCCAGCCTGTTGTTCTGGTCCCCTTTGACCCAGCCTGTAGTTGTGGTTCCCTTTGACCCAGCCTGTAGTTCTGTTCCCCTTTGACCCAGCCTGTTGTTCTGGTCCCCTTTGACCCAGCCTGTTGTTCTGGTCCCCTTTGACCCAGCCTGTAGTTCTGTTTCCCTTTGACCCAGCCTGTAGTTCTGTTCCCCTTTGACCCAGCCTGTTGTTCTGGTCCCCTTCGATGTTGCATGTATAGTGTCACCAGGTCGGCCAACCCGGGATAATAGTTAGTTCTAACAGTTATTGGACATTATACTTTCTAATCCTGGGTGACTTGGAGCAGTTGTCACCCAGCTGTGGAGCAGAGAGGCATCATGTAGGATCTGTTCTATTATATATATATCTATTATCTGTTCCACTTCAGTTTATTGACCCTAATATTTGGTGTCTAGTTTATAAATAAAAAAATTCTACAAATTTGAATCATTTGCTGTCCCCAAATGTTTCCCATGACCCTCTGAAGCCAAGTACTTTCATTTATTTATTTTGTTAAACTGACTTTATTTGATATACTGGTAGTGGTGGTGCAATACATCCATCCATTCATTATCTGTAACCGCTTATCCTATTCAGGGTCGCATGGGGGGGCGGGAGTCGATCCCAGCCGACATTGGGTGAAGGCGGGGTACACCCTGGACAGGTCTCCAGACTATCACAGGGCTGACACATAGAGACAGACAACCATTCACACTCGCATTCTCACCTTCGGGACATTTAGAGTCAACAATGAACCTAACCTGCATGTCTTTGGACTGTGGGAGGAAACCTGAGAACCCAGAGAAAACCCACGCTAACACGGGGAGAACATGCAAACTCCACAGAGAAGGACCCCAAGGTTCCGGGTTTGAACCTGTGACCCTCTTACTGTGAGGCACCACCCAATCAAACATCCATAATAGTCTAATTTTACGCATGATCCATGATGATGAAGACACAGGCAAATATAAATGCATGGCAAAAAATAGCATATTGTCAATATTTAGGAGAAAATTTCACAGATCCTGTTTTCAGGGGAGCTCAAGTGTTCTCCACACCAGTGCATTAATAAATCATTAAAGAAGAGTGCTGTTCTACTCATCATTTCTGTTATCTGTTCTGTACAGCAGTTGAATGAAAAACTGAATTGTCATGTTTTTACTTCTTACGTTTTTACTTCTTACGCTTTTTATTTTGTTTGTACGAATCTTCAACCTTTTTTTGTCCTTTAAACTTTCAGTTGAAACACGATAAAAATCTGAACTGAGAAAAGAAATCGTTGTTTACACGTCATTTCCATGCATGATTGTGGGCGATCCAGACTGACTTTACTGTCTTTCAGAGGCTCGAGCAGGTTCAGTTTTAGAGCTAGAGAGAAGATCATCATACAAAACTAGAAAACCTAAAGAATCCACTGGTACCATGCCATGTCCTGGTAGCTTGTCGGGAAAGAGGCTAAATAATGCTCCAAAGTTGGGCTCCATTTTGGCGAGGAGAAATTAGCATGGTCATTTTCAAAGGGGTTCCTTGACCTCTGACCTCCAGATCAGTGAATGTAAATGGGTTCTATGGGTACCCACGAGTCTCCCCTTTACAGACATGCCCACTTTATGATAATCACATGACGTTTTGTTCATGCAGTATAAATGTGTTATTATCTCCTATTCTAAAATGGTGTATCTGAATATTTCTGCATACTGAGGTCCCTAAACAGTCTTGAATTCCATAAATTGGGTATCACTGTAAAGCTGAGACTCTTGAGGATCCAATGAGCCCAACTGTATTCATGTGTGATGATGTTAGTCCCCATAGGAGACATTCCATTGACCTCACTGTATAAAATGACCTGTGGTGACCTCTAGGATAATCACAGCCTCATGAAACTTTACAGCCACAAACTAGAGACCTAGAGCATTCAGAGGATGGATGGATTAAACTAGAGACCTAGAGCATTCAGAGGATGGATGGATCAAACTAGAGACCTAGAGCATTCAGAGGATGGATGGATCAAACTAGAGACCTAGAGCATTCAGAGGATGGATGGATCAAACTAGCTACATCAACAATAAGGGGGTTTCTGAGCAGTTTACACAACACAAGTGCTCGCCATCTAATCGCCAAAAATTTAAATTCTTGCACAAATCTAAAAATGTCAAAAGTTTTTGATCCCAAATCACAGCATGGCTTTTTTTTATTTTGGAGGGATTATTGATCATTTTTATTAATTCTCCAGTGATAAAAAATGGTTAAATTTAGCACCAAATCTGTGTAACAAATGGTATCAACCCAAACATTGCTGCAACAACTTATGAGACATAATAGAGCATGGGGATGACCATCATATACTTCTTTCATAATGTTTTAAACCCTTATACACTTTCACTATTAGTTTTAATTAATTCATGTTTATTTCTGACTAGAAGTTGACACAGTACTGAGCTGCATCTCAGATTAATCTCCAGGTTCCAGCTTTCAGATGATGTATACCACTTCTATATGACATCTACTGTTGACCTGCTATTTCCCCTAAAGGCCCTCTATATTCCCCTAAAAAAGACTAAAACAGCTCTATTGTGGGTCTCAGAGGGTTAAAACTAAAAAAATGTCAAAACAGTCACACAACAAAAAGGGTGCAAAAATATTTATTGCTAATAAACCTGTAGTCAGTTGGTGTATATTTGCCTTATATTTACAATAATAGAGTACAGAGGGATGGGAATGTGAAAGAAAAATCCCAACCATTTAAATAAATACAAAGGGACTGCCACTGAACAAGACTACAAACATAACCAACTCCAACAACTCCTATACAGCTGGACCAATGATTGCAGTGAGAAAAAAAAAAAACTCTATATAAATTTTCATATATATATATTTAAATTATAGTCAGTGAATCCCATCCATATGCATTCAGCTGTCGCCTTTCCAAGGGGTATCTCAGACTGATCCAGAGAACATCCATGATGTTAATGTAGAAGTCAGGCGATGAAGCAACATGGTGGGTGTTTAGTTTTCTAATGCAGACGTTGATCCATAGCTTGTTTACTGAGCAACACTTCCATCTGTGCTGGAATGATGATGGAGCGGTGGAGCGTTAACGTGCAGACCTGAACGCCACACTCATTCCTATTGGTTTTATGCAAGTATTACTCATCAATACGTAGTTGTGTTTAGCCTTCGAACATCACATTTATGCCTTTGGCTAGCAACAGTCTAGGGAGTTAAAACAGTAGCTTACACAGTCATAGTTTTAGTGTACGTATACATGACAGATGCTCAATTAAAAACAGTATTTACAGTAAGACATGGCAGCAAAAAAAAATACAAAAAAATGTCACAGTTAACTGAAGTGCATGGAATGCAAAATCTAGACATGAAATTCAAACTTCATACCATGTTTGTTTTTTTAATAATATATGATCTGTGTTTTGTGACCAGTGTGTAGGGTAACTAAATAAGTAATCACAGAGCTAAAATATAGTGGGCTTCTAAACATGCAGCAAGGTAGGCAGACACGATGCGTCGCTGTCAGAACTCCTTAGTGTCTTTATTGTCAAACAGGTGGAGTCTCTGCTCAGCCGTCAGCCCTTCCTTTAGACTCTGGAGGGACGAAGAGAGAAGAAACACACGTTAAGAATGACTGAGATACAACTTCTTCTGGTCACATGTTCCTGAGCAGGCAGTGTTTCCCTTGTCAGTGTAAACCTTCCGTCACCCAGTAATTACACCTCACACACACACCACATTACAGTTGATTGCAAACCCTTCTGTGATATGGAGCCCCGAAAACTCTTGTAACAGTGGCCACGTACAGGATGATGTACAGCGAGCCGGTCATTGTTGTGAACTAAACCCTGACAGGATGATGCCGCACGGTGGACCCCGATGCGTTTATTTCACAACAATGACCCGCTAGCTGAACATTATCCCGGTTATTACACAGCTACTTTGAAACAAAAACGGTCCGACAGAGTCCGACATCAGAACTGCGTCCATAGCAACGGTCTGTTATACATAGCAACGGTCAGTTATAAAGAAATAACAGACCGTAGGACACCGTGATTGACCAATCAGAATCAAACATTCAACAAAGCTGTCTAATGAGTAAGGGATAATGAACCCCTTCAGGGTGATGCAAGACCCCTCTGCTCCGTGTCAGGGTGTCGCATCACCCTGTCGGGATTTATTTCACAACAATGACCCGCTAGCTGTGCATTATCCCACTTATTACACAGCTACTTACTTAAAAAATCAATAATTTGACACAAAAACGGTCCTCCAGAGTCCGACATCAGAACCGCGCCCACAGCAACAGTCTGTTATACATAGCAACGGTCTGCTATACATAGCAACGGTCTGTTATACATAGTAACGGTCTGTTATAAAGAAATAACAGACCGTAGAATGCCTTGATTGAACAATCAGAATTGAGTATTCAACAAAGCTGTGTAATAAGCGGGATAATGTACAGCGAGCCGGTCATTGTTGTGAAATAAACCCTGACAGGGCGAGGCCGCACTGACCCTGAAGGGGTTTATTTCACAACAATGACCCGCTGTACATTATCCCGCTTATTACTTACTGATATCAATAATTTGACACAAAAACGGTCCTCCAGAGTCCGACATTAGAAGTGCGCCCATAGCAACGGTCTGTTATACATAGCAACGGTCTGTTATAAAGAAATAGCAGACCATAGAGCGCTGTGATTGACCAATCAGAATCGAGTATTCAACAAAGCTGTGTAATAAATCATTTTAGCTGCCAAGCTAATACTAACAAGGCTAGTTAGCTAACACTAAATAGTATAATGTATAATGACTAATACATGATTGTCTTTTGAAGTGCATGTCTTTGGCTTCCTTGTGTCATCACTGACATTTCTCATAATGTCAAACTAAACTCAAACTAGTAGATAGCTTTGTTAGTGTTAGCTTGCTGGCTAAAAGGTTGTAGCTACTGTTCCAAGAGTGATGCTACAGCGGTACAGAGTATCTGAATGACTAGCATCACCTGCACTGTAGTTAGAAGACAAAGGTTAGCTGTAGCTGGTGCTCTGTGTTTTACCTACCAGTGTTTTTTTGCTGATTGTTGTTGATTTTGGAGCTCCATAGTAATCAACTCATTCACAAAATACATGAGCACTAATGTCAAAGGACACACGGATTAGTAATTACTGTGTTAAAAACCCAGTGATATCTCAGACACAGTGTTTGTTCTTCACCATCACGTGTCTGTGAGGTGGAATATTTGTGCGTATTAATGTCAGGTGATGATTCGGGATCTACTGAGTGCTTCAGAGGTGGAGGACAAGAGGATGTGCTTGAACCCATCCGTTTGTGCGTCTGCTTTGGTTTACCTAAAAGGAGAAGGGGAGGGAGGCCTACACGTCCTCAGCAGCCCTAACTGTCCCAGGGCATGTCTCGACTCACAGACTGAGGACAGAAGGGGGGAAAACACACCGGCAAGTGTGTGTTAGACTACTGTAGTATTTCATTTGTATCACCGCATTTTTGATGGAGTCACAGAATAGATGAAACAAACGCAGCCCCAGCAGGAACACCGCCAATACTGACACAACAGTGGGCATGCAATGCTGCATGCAACGCTGCAGGCGACCAGTAGATGGCAGTAAGTCATCTGAAACTGCTTCAAAAGCCTCTGATTGGAGACCTCTAACATCAAAATCTGTTGCCGCTTAAGCAATATGACACAATGGGTGATACAGATCCATGACCCACAGCGGGATGAAGGATTGATTTCACTCGTCATTTGGCTACTTAACAGGAAACCCACCTTTGACCTCATGGTGCGCTCTGAGCGTTTGGCTGCAGCAGCCGCCATCTTGAGGATGTCAGGGTTGCTTTTGGACTTCATGATATCTAGGAGGGAAGACGTGTCAGAGTTTAAATAAAGGGAAATGACAGAAAGGGGTCGAGTCCTCAGGTGGACTGAATGCTAAGTTAGTTGATACACAACGGGCCTCGTGCAGGAAGCACTACATTCATTCTTAACAGGCACATTTGAGTGAATTTAGAGAGCTGGTCAAATTCCCCAGTTTTCTCTCAGGTCGTGTTGTTACCCCATCATGCCAGGACGCATTAACTGTCAAATCTGTACGCTCCGAGATCAGATCTTGCTCGCATTGGGATCCGATCAGCCAGACCACATGCCGAGGTGGCATTGAGTTCTGCTATCAGTGAGGTTGTACAGCATGTGGACACAATCCAGATCATTTATCAAACGTAGGTCTTGCATCATAATAATCTAATCTTGGAAAGTTATGACTTTTTTCCCGTAATATTATGACTTTATTGTGTAAATCTCAGATGTTTTTTCCCTCAGTGTGGCCCTAATACTCCGTAGTACATTGTCTCTTTGGCCCTCGCTGCATTAGACTGATATACTATATACTTAGACTATAAACTGGTTTTTTTTCTTTAGATAGTAAAGGTTGCTGACCCCTGGTCTAGGAGAACCACACCTTCCAGCACCCTATGGAGCTTAAGAGGTTAAAGGAAACTGTGTTTATCACCAAATTAGCGGAGCTTTGTTAGTGGCTATTCTTCAATAAACCAAGTCTCCTAATATTGCATGGAGGAAGAGTATGCAGCAAAAATAACGGGGGACTTTTATTGTGAAGAATATATAGGAAATGAAATGTGTTAATCCACCGTTTTACAGCCGCTTCTTTGACTACGAAATATACCCGATCACTGTCCGATCAGGCAGGTTGTGGAGTTCTGACCTTGGCACATCTGATCACAAAAGTCACATTGAAAAGACAAGTGTAACCACGGCCTTAGACACAAACCTAGACGCATTCTGACTTCTTTGTGTACACACCGGTCAAACCAGGTGTTTACAGAAAGTCTGCCTTTCAAAAAGTCCAAAGCTGTTCTTGCACGAGGCCCGCTGTATTTCTATTTGTTCGTACCGTATCCTCCTCGCTCCACTTCCTCCAGCGACGGCTCCCCGAGTGCCTCGTGAGCCAGCTGCAGCTGGTCTCTGAGCCGGCCCAGATCCCGCTCCGCTTTGGCCTTGACGATGCTCAGCTCTGTGTAGATGTCCTTGTACTTATCCGTGGAATACTTCTTGTCCTGAAAACACATTGTTTGGCATTTCAGATAAAGGGAATTCACGTTGTCTCTCAGCTAGGAATTCATAGATGCCCCCTGTTGAAAGGCCTTTCCATGTTGCTATCTTAACAGAAAAACCAAAACACTGTACTCTTTGGGCAGATTGGAGTTCGTCTTTCAGGGAGTTGATTTCCTGCTTCAGGTACTGGACCTCGGACTCCTTCACCCTCAGCATCACCTGGAAAAAAAGAGGAGATAAAAAGATGATTAGTGAAGAAGGCTACACGACTTTGTGAGAAGCTGCCTCAGGAGCATCAGCTGCTATTTCAAAGCTCGCTAGTACAGACTTGATATTACGACATACATGTATATATACACAGGATTTTATGCACATTTTATTGCTTTGTTTGAAGTGAGTTTTTGGCTTGGACCTTACTTCTAACTCGTAGAGCTCTTTTCCCAGTATTGTGGGGTTTGAGTCTCCCGATCCGTCCTCAGACGTCATGGAGCGCATCTTGGTGATCTCTGCTGCCAGACGGTTGTTCAGCTCCTAAAGAAAGCCACAGCAGTTGAGAACAAATGCTTTCATGCACCCTTAAAACAGTGTCCCCGAGGA
Source organism: Sebastiscus tertius (assembly GCA_916701665.1). NCBI lineage: Eukaryota > Metazoa > Chordata > Actinopteri > Perciformes > Sebastidae > Sebastiscus > Sebastiscus tertius. The sequence continues at coordinate 76,745 of CAKAOH010019272.1, forward strand.
CATCCTTGTACACAGGTGTGTTGTGTGTACTACAGTGTGTGTGTCTGCACCTGGTTGTGTGCGTTGAGCTCCTGGTTCTCTCTCTGACACTGCCTGAGGGCCTGCCTCTCGGCCTCCAGCGCCTGGGCCAGGTGGGCGTTTTCCAGGCACTTCTGGGAATACTGCTCCGACAACACCTCAATCTCCCGCGTGAACGAACACAGCTCCTCCCTAAAACATAACACAACACCACACTGAGAGGATATCTAATGGCACCGGTTTGGGTTGAGGAGTGAAAGAGTGTAAATACAGCTAGATGATCAGGCTCTGGTTCAGTTACCCAGTCAGTCTTTACTGTCCTGACAATAGAGTTTGTCATGGTGGGATGAGGATCATAAAAACACTGGAGGTGTGTGTGTGTAATTAATATTAATAATTCCATGTTCAGCAGCTTTGGGATCAGTGACTGAGACAGTACACAGACCATAAAAACAGCTTAATGAAATTCTGTTTGATTTACTGTCAGCCCCCTCCACCCCCCGCCCGTCATATACCATATACCACAGTGAAATGTCCGGAAGGTATGGAGCTATGAACAAACAGAAGCCTAACCCGCGTGTCACTAGAGTTCAGTGTTACAGCAGGTGAGCTTGAACACAGAGTACCTCAACACGTCCCAGCAAGTCATTAGCAGCTGCAAAATCTGACACTTTATCAGTACTCACATCATATGAAACCTTCTTTAATCAAGCACAGTCCAAACGGTATTAAAAAGCACATAAAGAACATTTGCAATGTCAGCTGGGATCGGCTCCAAAGACATGCAGGTTAGGTTCAGTGTTGACTCTAAATGTCCCGTAGATGTGAATGTGAGTGTGAATGGTTGTCTGTCTCTATGTGTCAGTCCTGTGATAGTCTGGAGACCTGTCCAGGGTGTACCCCGCCTTCACCCAATGTCAGCTGGGATCGGCTCCAACCCCCCCGCAACCCCAAATAGGATAAGCGGTTACAGATGAAGGATGGATGGATGGATATATATGATCAGAGGTCTTTGATCAACATCAGCCTGGTTCTAAAGACCATATATGCATATATACTATGGACAACTTACTCATGCTGTCTGCGAATCTCCTCTATGTCTGCGTTTTCTGTGTTGCTGTTGGCCTTGCGAGCCTTGTCCAGCTCCTTCTCCAGCTCTGTCCGGTGGGCGTTTTTCATCGCTTCAATTGCTAAAATAACAGACAAAAAAGCTTTAATAAGTATGTACAACATTCAGAATTTGTTCTATAACTATATTATTACTAAGGTAGGGTAAGCAAATATAAAAAAGAAATGACCACAACAGCAGCTCTGTGCTTTCTTCTGTGAGGTCAAAGGTTAGTTGATTCAGGATGTTATTTACCAGAGATGGTGGCTGCCGTCTCCTCCGCCAGCAGTCGCTCCTTCTCCTCATGCAGGTTCTCCAGCTCTCTCTGGTGTTTTCTCTGCAGCTCGTCTATCACCTTCTGATGGGAGTCTTCCATGGCGGCAAAGCCCCTCTCACAGGTGGCCTATGAGACAGGAGAACATGGTACAACAGTGAGTTCACGGGCCATCTGGGCGTGGACCTAAAAGGTTCTCTTGACCATGTAGCAGGGTAAAAGACCCTGGACCCTATATAAACCAGTGCACATCACCATCCTCATTCATTTACAGCAAATAACTTGCAAGCTACAGCCTGTTAGCCACGAGCATGTTGAGCCTGTGTGAGTACAAAAAAGGGTTAAGAGGAATGACAGGATACACAATACACTGAAGGAATGAATAGACAATGAGAGAAGAGGGTGGAACAAAGTATACGCTGCCATTTCCTCCCCACAGGAAAACATCCACCGATCATGCCTCTAAAATCTTTATTCCAAACTTAGCTTGTGTTGTTGAATAGTGGCTGTAGTCTGCAGCTAATCCTAATCTGCCTATGGGCCAAATCTTTGATGGAATGCAGGGTTAAACTGAGTCTAATACAATCATGAATAGCTGGGCGTCTGAGATGTTGCAGTTAGCATCGGGTATTTTTGCAGTCAGCTTGCCAAACTAGCCCCATCGGGTGGTGTGGAGAAAAAGGAGAGAGGAGAGTAATCCTCATCAACACACTTTTAGAAAAAATCCATTACACTGCTATTATAACTACAGTGCAAGTTTCCACAAGAAGGGATTTCAATGGCCTTTCCCACTAGCCCGACTAAAAACCTCGTCCTGCTTCCGGCCTCTATTCACTGCCACTAATCTGAGGGCTCAGTTGATGGCCGTGCCCTGGCCCGCGACCCTGTTTCTGCCTCACTCTAGCTCCGGCCAAACCGGAGAAATGGAGGTCCGGTGTGTTTTCACAGGGATGATAAAACCCCCAGAGAGAGCTCAGAGCCAGGAACCTGCTGTGAGAGGCTGAACCGTCTCCCCCACAGAGCAAATGTAAACTTCCTGCTCTGACATCAGACCACGCACAAGCTTTATTTAGAAGCATGTCAGGCTATGTATCTTGTGTGTAAATATATCCTGGGTCATGGCGGGGGCATGGACTCGCTACTCAGACACTGCAGGGTATTTAGTTACAGTAGACACAAGATGACTATCTGATCGCATTATTAACACTCCAGCACAAGTAAAACTCACTGAGTCAAACCTTTTAAGGTGTCACAAAGTTACCACTTAGTTTCCAGTTACCACCAAACTGACAACTGAAAATTAGCCTCCACTGCTCCGAGTCAATAATCACCGCGTCTAAACTTTTTCACTTTGTTATTTCTTGGATTGGATTCGTAGATACCTTCCAACCAGATATTTTCACTATTCCATTACAATCCCATCAGCATCTATGAGATTAACAACACTGTGTTGCCGTAGACAGATCACACGCGCTTGCGCACTGTGACGCTCAGAAAAACAACACAGAACCGTGGCCGCTAGTGGACGAGGAGTAGTTTGGACCGAAGAAGAAACTACTAAACTTTTCCAGATATGGAACAAAGAACACGTCAACGGCAACTGTCTACAACGCACAGAAACGCTGAGTGTTCCTCCAATATTCAGTTCATATGAAAGCGAGGGGCTTCGTTAGGACCGCACTGCCGCGTCAAAGTAAAAACACTACGTCAAAAGTACTTTACCACACGCTTTTACAGATTCATGTCTTTGGTATGAACCAATGGGATTGGGGCAGAGAGCCACAGGGTGAGGAAGTGAGAAAGTAGTGAGACTAACACACTGGAGGACTAAGGCCGTGGTTACACTCGTCTTTTCAATGCAACTTTTGTGATCAGATGTGCCGAGGTCGGAACTCAGCTGTGTGCGCATATGTGTGTCCACACTGGACGCTTCAATGCAACCTGCCTGGTCGGTTATATTCCGTGGTCAAAGGAGCGGTGACAGTGATATTTTCCCCCTGTTATTTCATTATTTAAAAGCTTTTATTTTGAAGAAGCAAAATCAGGAAATGTTGGGTTTTCATCAGCAGTAACTAGTAAGGACTCAGAGAGCGGGTCTCAGCTGTGGTCCCGTCCCTGTGGGGGGGAAGATGATGCAAGACCTACATTTAACAAATTATCCCGACTGTGTCCACATGCTGTCCGTACCTCACTGAGATCAGAACTCAATGCGAGCCAGGCCACCTGCATGTGGCATGATCGGATGGCAAAAGTCACATTGAAGTGTCACAAAAGTCACATTGAAGTGTAACCACGGCTTAACACATTATTGCTTTTGGTCTTTTTCATGGGATTTGTTGACTGTAATAAAAATATAGAATAACACCGGCCTTATCCTTTAAATGCACAAAATAAGCTAATAATAAATTATTTTATACTTAAGTCGATCTGACCACATCTTAAAGGGTTGGTTCACACAAATCCTAAAACACATTACTTATATATCCCTTGCAGTGTCTAGCCAAGCAGATACAGTTTTAGTTAGATTTGCTGAGGTTTGAGACACACAATCAAAGCATTACGATACTACATTTACAAAACTTCAACAGCAACAAGCTATTCCAGAGACAATGTTGCTATGAACCGTATTAACAAGGAACGATGTTTTACCAAAGGTAAGGGTGCTGTAAAGTGTCCATAGCCATGTCTGTGGATTATCATGTGCAGGGTCTGAAATTAACTTTTTTCACTTTCTGTCACTGTAGCAGGCAAGTGTGTTTTTTGTCTGCCACTCAGAAATTGTATCTGCCACTTCTGAAATCTCTACATTAAATGAAGGAATAACATTTTAGAGCTGATGTCATTCAATGTTCGATATATTTTATTTTATTTACATCGAGGTTATAATTTACCTTCGCCCAATACTCATTTTTACTGAAGAGAGCTTGAATGCATCATAATGTAACACAATGGAACCTCTGTTAATGTGAACCTTGAAGCTTGAGCTCTGTTATTTAGCCAATCAGGACTGTGCTGCTCACCGACTTCTAACAGGTAACATTACTTACACTCCTACTGCTGATTTCAACACAGATTTGTAGTTCACAGTGTCACATTACCAGGGAAAAAATAGGGTGTGTCCTCTCAGGTTTACTGGCGCCGTTGCATAATTGTGCACGTGTAACTGTCGGAAAGCATCAATACAGAGGAATCGACGGAGTCACGGAGGCATGAGGAACGAAAGAATCAGACAACTAGGAACCGGTTCTCAACGGGAACCAATTCTCATCCATTGCTTTTTCCCTGTCTACCCTGCATTTGGCGGGTGCTAATTTCAGTCCCTGATCATGTGTAACACTGCCACGGTTTATGGAGAAAGATATTTCTGTTGAGCTTTTATTAAATGTATTTTTGGGCTGCTTTGACAACAGATTTCCTTTCACCTCCATTGTGTTGGGGAAACCCCCCACAGATAAAACCAAAACTATCTGCTTGGCCAGATACCATTAGGGGTAAGAGGGAAAATATGTATTTCAGTCAGTTGGGTGAACTGACCCTTCATCACGACAAGAAGTACGAAAGCCTACACTTGAAGGTTTATTCATGTCCTTCATGTGACTACTGGTTTTACAAAATAGAGTCATGGTCTGCTTACTAGCATTTTCCAGAGCTTTCAACCACATTTCAATGCCTCCACCAGCAGTTGTTGGCTCAGTTATCACGGAGTTGTCCCGTATAAGTTGCATACTTTGGTCATGTAATCACAACTGAGCCAACAACTCAATTTGCTGCTGAAGACCATGAGATGCAGTTGAGAGCTTGAGAAAAAGCTAGTAAGTAGACCTTGAATTAAAACTACGTAGTCAAATAATTGAAATGTTATGTCATCAACTGTTATTCAGAGAAAGTATGGAGTAAGATTAAACTGTTAGTAGAGACGGCCAAAGGAAAAGAGATCCAAACCGTACAAATGAAGCTCAAAATAATTTGAAATGATAATTCTAAATATTCAAAAGTTCAGAAGTCTTTGCCCATAACAATTTAAATAGCAGAGTCAAAGGGTTAGATTAATAAGCACATTGAACTACAACCAGAGGAACTCATTTCAGAGGATGATATGATGAGGTAGTGTAAAAGAATCTGATGGCTTCTGTTGATTTTCTTTTTTTTTTCCTAATCAAATGTTCCAGTTACTCAAAGTTCTACAAGTGATGAGACTTGAACAAAATGGGTTCCTCAGTACACGACTACTGCGGCGTCAATGATCACATAAACCTAGAGAAGGGTTAGTTTTCATGCAACACAGAAGAAAAGTGGTTTACAGAACAAAGATGCGAGAGTAGGGTGAGCAGGGTTAGGAAGGGGAGCGGGGGATGGGGAAGGAAGGGAGGATCTGGGAATGCCACAAAGGAACACAAGGCATCACAGATGGAGGACAGCAAGGACAAGGAGCGCTTCCACCTTCAGGTTTTCCAGATCTTTCTCGTATTTCTGCCGTAGAGTCGTAATGTCTCCCTTCTCTTCGCGCCGTCTCATCTCTTGGGTCATGACCGACACCTGGTTGACCAGCTCTTGAATGCGCTCCTTCAGGGTGGATGTTTGGTCCGAGGCGTGGTGCGGCGGTCTGTCCTCATCTGTCCAGTTCTTTTCTGGGTTTGCTGGACTCATCATGCTTCTCAGCTCTTCCATTTCCAAGTCAAACCTCTCCGTGAGGTTTGTCCTCTCCGTCTCGTGCTTCTTCCTCAGGTTCTCCATGCAGTTTGTCAGCGAGTCGATCTCTTTCACATTTTCTTCCGAACGGACGCGGAGTGTCTCGCCGGCCTTAGCGATTTCCTGCCTCAACTTTTCTGCTTCCTGCTCATAGCTGTCTTTGACCTCTCGTAGTTCCTTCTTATGCCTGGCTATCATGTCATGAAGCTCAGCGTAGTTGTCCAATGAGTCTATGGGCTCTCCTTCGATCTGGATCAAAGTCGGTGGCCCTGCGGTGGTTTTAAAAGAAGCCTCAGATAGTTGACTCTGAAGATCTGCCAGTTTGGACTCAAGATCTCTGATGGCTTCTCTCAATTTAGGACAATTTGGACAATCCGAGCAACCAATCTGAACTTTTGTCTGCTTTAATTCTTTCTCATGTTGGACTTTCAGCCTAGTGATCACATAAGACATGTGGGCTTCTTTAAGGGCGTCAAACAGATGTTCAGAGGACTGTTTCGGTTCTCGACCAAAATCAAAGCTTGTTAGAGACAAAGACGCGAGCTGGTCGTCTTTGGCTAATTTCACACAGGATGCAATCTGCTTCAAAACACTTGACTTTGCCTCCAAGGTCTCTGTTAACTCTTTAAGAACCAGGGCATGTGTTTCATTATCAAGCCATCTGTACATGGCTGCAAAATCTAGCTCCTCCACTACCTCGCTCTCAACTTCTGCTTGTGGACAAATCCTCCTAATTAAGAGCATCAAGCGCCTCTGTGCCATCATCTGTTGTGCCACGCCTCTTTCACAGCTGTCAGTATTTTCCTCTGGTTTGATTTCAGATGAACCCAACAGCTGGCTCCAGAACTCTCCCTCCATGACCAACCTCATGTCTTTCTGACTCACACACAGTGGCTCTTCTTTCGAAAAACCGAATAAAGTGCTTTTTAAATCACTGAGCATTTTCTCTACATTAACATCTACCTTTGCTAACATCTCTAAAACCGTATTAATCGCCTCAGACTTCTTCTCAATCTCTCCTACTACTTGCTTTATAAGTCCTTTATCATCGACCTGCTTCTCTCCTGCCTCAACACACTCGCCGAGTGTCTTTTCAACTCTACCGGTCTTCTCTCGTAGCGTTCTTATTTTGTTTTCTGCCTCTCTTAGCTTCTCTCTACTGACTTTCTCAGATTCCTGTTTTAGTGTGATTAGTTCACTGTTCCTGGCTTCAAGCTCCAAACAGCGCTGCTCTGCAGACTGAAGGTTTGCCTCCATCTCAAACAACTTTGCTTGTGAGGCTTCGAGGAGCTCTTTGAGTTGCTCTTCCTCTGGGTGTAACTCCTCGTCCTCACAATCTGTGTGAAAGCCTAGACCTTTCAGCCTGGCGTCTTTCAACTGCAGCTTCTTCTCGGTGTCTTTTAGGGTGTTGCCAAGCTCCTCCAAGGTAATCAGAGCTTCATGGAGCCTCAAGGACTTCTCATTCAGCTCCCTCTCATAAAACTCCCTGTCTATAGCGTTTGCCTGGTTTTCAGCCAGTTCGGCCTTCAGTCTTTTCAGCTCTTCCGTGACCAGATGATGCTGTTTGCCGCCCTGCTGGCCGATCAGCTCGACTTTCAGTCTGTCTATTTCCCTGTCAGCCTCGGTCAGTTGGTTCACTATCTCCTGACACCGCTGTTTCAATGCCCCGTTTTCACTAGTCAAAAGTTCAACCCTCTGAGAGAGCATCCCATTCGTCATCTCATTTGTCTTCGAATGGTTTTCAAGTTCTGAGAGGGGGCCGTAGGGGCTTTTTAGGCTTTCAAAACTTTGCTTCTGAACCTTACCCACTAAATCCTCCATGGTTAGAAGTCGGGCTTCATATTCACGGATGCTTTCTCCTGCCCTGGCCAAACTCATTTTTAATGTTTCATTTTCTATCTCCTGCTGGTACTTCCAGGTCTCCAAGAGCGTCTGAAGTTGATATTTCTCTGCTGTCTCTTGATTGCAACTATGGAATCTCAACATTTTTGCCAGCTCCTTTAAGGACAGAGGTTTACCAGCTATCAAGTCCTCTAGTTCTTGAATTCCCTCTGTACTGTCCTGGAACAAGAAGCTAACTGTTTTTTGGACAAGTTCAGGGGGAGGGTCTTCCAAAGTGGCTAGCTTTGGGGGTTCAGAAAAGCAAGGTTCCTTGATGGGGAGGTGAGAAAGCGAGAGGCCAAGCTGTGCCTGCATATTGCGCTTTTTCAGCTCTTGCAGCTTCAGGAGCTCTTTCGTCTCCTGGTACTTCTTTGTTAAACTCTGTGCTTGAGAACTAACCAGTTCGGGCCTCTTCGTCTGGGGCGTCACATCAGCCTCCAGACCCAAAGGGTGCTCCAGCTTGGAAAAGGGGACCAGACAGTTGGTTAACACACAGCAGGGGAGACACAAAGCTTGCTAAAAAAATGTCAGCGTTAACTACCAATTATTTCCCTCATTCAAAAAGTGACATTACAAAAAAAAAAGATTTCCCACATAATCCCAAATGATGTAAATTAACAGTGAATCAAAACAAAATCAAAACTCCGTTAGATTTTAATGGTGTCAATTCAAAGCAAAGGAAAGAGATTAAATGGCCAGGATTAGTTCTTCTCAACAGAGCATGCACATTAAAAGGTTAAAAGTTACTTAATGTGTTAAGTAATGCAATATTAGTTTCAGCTTAGAAGGTTTACTCAAGGATGGAAGGCATACCAGCTCCTACAAACACATTTCTGAGGTTCTCAGGTCCAAGCTCATGTCTCGCACCAAAGATTCTTTTCTGAGAGGAGATGAATAGTATTATCTGACTAAAATCTGATGTTCCAATATATTTTCAAACTTTCTTCAACGTTCACTTCAAGTTACTAAAGTGTTCTATTTCTCAAACAAAAAGCAAGACAACAATAGCATACATTATAATCTAAAAAAATCAATCAACTGAATCATCTATAAAAGTAATCCTTCAGCCTCGAAACCATCCACACGTCGACACAAAAGCACAGCAGTTCCTCAAACATCACACATTTATGCCATCACATAGCTTCAGTATGTACAATAATATGTGTTAACAGATCAACAAATGGCGGGTCTGTATAGCAGTTAATAGAAGATGAGGATCTGACGTCCATGCAAATAATTAGAAAACAAGCCGAGAGGTTATTATTCATACACGTCGAGCCAAATATTCTAGCAAGTAAAGCTACTGTACCAGTGACCATGGAGGTTAGTATCACTCTAAATCCACATTTAAAAAAATAAAGTGATCAACTATTTTTAGCCAAGTACAAAGAATAAGGCTATAATTAAATATTAACAAGAATATCTGAAATTGAGATGATCCATCAGTAGTTTAAAAATATATAAAATAAGAACCTAAAAAAAGATGACATTTTAAATGGAAATACATAATACTAGTTTTTTTTTCTCTTCATCATGGCTTTCCCTCCATACCCCATTTGCACTTTTCCATTTTAATTTCCATAATTTGAACTGAATGCACAGAAGGGGGCATGGTTGTCACATGACAGTACGTGTGTCTCTATCCACCAGTTTTAAGCACATTTTGAATTTGAATTGAAAAACATAGTGGAAAAAAAGTCAAAAATGCTGGAAAAAAGGTTTTTTAGGCTTGACTGGGGTGCAAAAGTTGGTCTATAAATAAAACCAAAAAGTGCAATGGAAACATTATTCCCAGCAGTTGAGTTAAAAAATATCTCTTTCTTGTTTAGAGTGAAATAATCCTCAGAAAGTCACATCATCAACCACAAAACTTGAGTTCTGTAGTCCAAAATCAACGCAATACTGAAGTAACCGCTAGCATGAGTTCAGATACAGTAGAGACCTAGAACACAGAGATAGATTAACTAGTAGAAGCCAATGTAGTAATAAGATCTCAATGTTTTTTACATGCAATGAACTCATGCAAAGGCACATGTCTGGAGCCATGTTGTTGCTTTGATGTCAGTTTGTTTGATGTTTTTCTTACAATAAAATACAACATGCAAAGAATGTTACACAAAATGGAAGAGAAAAACACTGCTCAACTGAGAAAATACACATGACATGTCCAACAGGATCTCCCATCATACAGTGCAATGCAGTTGCACACAGAGACTGATGACTCACCGGAGAGATGTACCCTGTCCGGATGTCCTGCTCTTCCAGAGCTGTCCTCAGCTGGTGCTCCAGCTCCTGCTTGTGCTTGTTTGAGTCAAGAAGCTGCTGGTGACAGCTCTCCAGCTGGGCCTTCAGGACCTCTATCTGCAGGAGCAGCGGGGGGAGGTTAACAATGGCCTGAACAATTCATAGTTTTCATATAAAAAACAACTCACCATAAAGCTTCAGTAGGCAGAACATTTTTGGCATCATTGTGCAAAAATCCCATAATAACCTTTCAGCATATTGTAATTTAAGTGTTCTGAGAGAAAACTAGACTTCTGTTCCTCCTCATGGCTCTGTTTTCAGGCTTTAGAACATCTAGCATTTCAGAGAGAGCGTTCCTATTGGCTGTGCTCCGGCTGGTGGGTGGTGCTTGGTATTTTCCTCAACTGATCTCAACATGGCTGCCGGGTCACAAACTTTCTCATTTTACAGCTAAACAGTCCACTACAAGATGATTCTGAGAACATCTGAGGAGAGAAATAGTCAGCGCTGCCTAGTTTGACCGTTTGGTCGGAGTTCGCGAGTGATTGACAGCCGGCTCTCAGAGACGGCAGCTGGACGGCAGACTCCAGATCGGCTCTGATTGGTTGTCTTCCGGAGGACACAGAGGAACATGATTTTTTTCTGATTACCTGTCTCATGCACTACTGTCAGGATATAGGGACCGTTTTATAAAAAGAACTTGTTTTAATCACATTCGCTGCTGCCTTAATTGGTGTTCATTCTGTGAGTTGGTGAAACAGTAAAAGTGAAACTCTTGGCTGTTTCCTGGTTAATATGCTCTCTGCATGCTAATGTTTGTGTATTTCGCTAAAGATAGACAGCTGACGGACAGTATGAAGCTACATGACCCAATTTAAAAACTGGAACCATCCTAATGTGCCACCGTGATAAAGGAAATGTAACCAAATGTTATATGGGAGAATAATGAGAATCAATTTCATTTTTGTTTTTCATATTTTGCTACCCTGGTTTGCAACTTGTGTGAGATTCAGTTAAGTTGATATTCACTGAACAGACTAAACATACCCCTTGCTTGTAATTGTCCAGCAGCTGGTCCAGCTCAACAGTCTCTCTGGATTGCCCTGTGGTGGGCAGAGGCACCCTCCTTTCCTCCCGTATGGGTGTCTTCTCCACTTGTTGCCAGTGTTGTTCAATCACCTCCTCCACCCTCTGCTGCTTCTCCAAAGACGGGGGACCTAATGAATCCGTCTGTCTGACTCCATCTCCACTGTCATAGTCTGTCCTCCCTCCTTCTTTCGTGGATGTGTGCTCCGTCGATGAGCTGGTCGCAGACTCGTATCTCTTCCGCCTCTCCTCTCTCCTCCGACTGCGCTCCAGCTCTCCCAGGTCTGCCTGGAGGCTCTCGGCCTCTTGAGCCCGCTGCTGAGCCAGAGCCTGAGCGATGGGTCTGAACTCTGCCCAGTCGAAGGTCTTAGAGCGGCCTTCTCTTCTGCGTTCACGTGCCCGGCTTTTTACGACACCCTGAGTGGATTCTCTATCCACGGACGAGGTCTCGGAGGAGGGAGAGTCCTGGGTGACATCTGGCCTAACCAGACCCTCCAAAGGAGAGAAGGAGCCATGGTCCTCAGTTGAGCTGAAAGACAGTAAAAAAGACAAGCAATTAAGTATTAGCTTCAAAATGCTCATTGTCCATGTCCCAAAAGATGCTCTTGACATCTCAGACTCCCAAAGTCCACCGGACGGGGCTGTGTTACAGCTAAGCTGCTGGTCCCTCTTGTTTTTGTCAATATTCTTCTTCTTCTTCCTCCTAGAAAATCTGCCTTCCCATGCATGAAAATAAACCAAACTTTGCACATAGCTCCAGTCCTATGCTAAACTTCCTCAGCTGGCTTTGTGGGCCAATAGTCCTGATGGTGGCGCTACAGCAAACGCCTAAAGGTCAAAACTTTGAAAATTCATAACAAATCAGCTGTACATGCTACCACCCAAATGTAGCCCAAGTATGCAGGAATGTTCAGATGATTCAACCTGGCAGGAATTATGAATCCATCACTCACTGTAAAACTTATTAAACCTATCTCCTCCTACATTGTTTGCTCAATTGACACCAATTGCAGTGAATGGAAATCAAGCATTTTTAAACATCAGTTTGTCACTTATGGAGCAATCAATCTTTATTAAAATAAATGACTGACTAATATCTCTGTGTTGTCTACATGAAGGGCGCAAATTCTCAGAATTTTATCTCAAAAACTGAATTTTTGACACTAGTTTGAAATCTGCCTTTACATGCAACCCTGGCGACTGCATCAGTCATAGTGTGATGTCATAGTGTGAAGTGGTAGTTTCCTCCGGGCAGTAAGCTCACCAAGATAGTGACATGTTCTTGGTGTCTGAGGTTGTGAGTTTGAGACCCAATCGAGGCAGAATGAACATGCTAACGTCTTAAAGGATTAATGATGATGGACTGTCCTGGTACTTGAAAAAAAAACATGTTGGAAAAACTATACAATACTGAGTACAGACCGCTTGAAGATGTAACGGAGCTGCGATACCGAATGCAGAGCCGTAACGCAACATGACTCTACAGCATCCTGTGGCCACCCGGGGGGTTAATCATCTTTCCAACTTAAATCAGAGGCTGAATTATCAATATGGTTAAACAATGTGTGCAGTAGAGCTGACACAGTTGTACTCACCTTGCCACATCAGGGGCAGTGGAGGGTCTGACGTTCTTCATGACTGCCTGGATCCAGTTCCTGCGTATACCTGCCGTCATGGCCGACAGAGTGTGCACTCCCTCCTGGGTCTAAACATTTAGAAGCACCATGAAATATACACTGTGACTGTTGATTACACAGTTGTACTATACAGTATGTCATGTGATACAACTGCCCTGCATTCAATAATGATTCATTTGAAAAGTTCTGTTTTTGTTTAGACTAAGGGTTGGGTGGTCAAATGACAGTGTATGAGGTTATATACATTTGTCTGCCATCAGAGATTTATGCTGTGGTAGCTATCCGTTCACCGTAATATTTTTGGGTGTATTAAACTAAAAAAAACACGCATGAACTTTGACCTCTGCATTTAACCCATCCTAAGCAGTTTAGGAGCAGTGGGCTTTATGTGGGGCTCAGTGTCTCGCTCAAGGACACTTTGACATGCGGACAGGAGACGGGGATTGAACTGCCAACCTTGTGATTAAATGATGACCCGCTCTCCCCCCTGAGCCACAGCCGCCACATTTATTATGCAATTGTGGAACGGCTTTATTTGATTTTTGTATTAATATGGTGAAATACTGCCCGGTGTTTCATTCTCTGGATTAGCCAGAAACAGGCATTCCTATCTGCTTATTTTATACATGTACAGTTTATACACAGAACTTCCTGAACATTTACTACATTATGACATATATCTGGCCCTGGAAGTCGGTCGATTTACAAACATCCACAGGTTGTGTGAAGTATGTGAGTTAGGAGAAGTTGAAAATCAATCACATTTCCTTTTGTATTGTCCATACTATGATGAGTTACAAACTTCTATTTTAGATGAAATGTCTGCTCAAAGTCTTTGTGTTTTGGTGCTCGGATGATGACAAAATGGAACGGCTATTTCATTTTTAATGTTTATAAGTTTGGCTACTTTTGTTTCTCAAGCTTGTAAAAAACGTCAGTGTGGTTTATTTGTCTGGGATTATTTGTAATTTATGTTGCTACTCTGGTTTCTGCCTTTGTCTTTTCTTTATTTTCTAAATAATGGTGAGCCTCTTGTAAGCCTGCTTGGGTTAGGCATATTATTTATACATGACGCAATAATAATAAAACCAACTCTAAAATCAAATCAATGATACAAAATAACATATGCAGATATGAGATATGTCCACCTCTTACTTAGACATTTTGACTCATAGTAGAAAAAGCAGGCCAAATTGATAACGTCAACGATGGCTTGGTTCCATTATGTAATATTATTAAGCTATTTCAGTGAGCTAGCATTCACAATATTACACATTAATGTTATTAAATACACTTGTGCTTTTCCTACCGTGACATGTCAAAATGTCTGCTGTGAAAAAGCTCTATTGAGTCACAGTACAACGTGTAAACGTTATTCTAAAAGGTCAGGGCGATGTGGGAGGAAGACTAAACATTTTTCCTGTGCTAATGTAAATGCCTGAAAAAGTGAACATTCATTAAGGGTGTTCCGATCAATCGGTCACCGACGTTATCAGTCGTTCTAATTAGTTTGATCGGTGGTCCAAAAGAGCCAATCAGATGACGCATCGATTCTAATTGAAACATTTTCAATACTCGTTTGCCTGCTTTCACGTCTGCTCTTTACTTCGCTCTGAGAGCAACACAGCTGGACACACACACATTCTCACACACATGGACGGCACTACGAAGTTCCCTGGCTGGCTCGCCATCTCTCGCCGTCTATCAGATCTATTTTTTCCGCAAGCGAATTTAGAAAGAAAACACACTGCTAATCTATAAAAACTAAAAGATATAGGCCAAAAAGATATGTTATATATGATATAAATTAGCCTATCTGAATCTGATCAAATATACAATATGCGTCCCATCCTTGCAAACCCTTCTGATTTTCCTGCCCCAAGAGAGCGAGACAGACGAGCACACACACTGGTCATGATGTCCGGTGAAAACAATTCCCTCTAAGCACAATTTGAATTGTAGTCTATTAAAATAGACCCGTGACCGGTATCGGAGATCAGAACGGCCGATTCAGCTTCCCAAAACTCCTGATGGGAACACCCTTAACATTCATAGTAAAAACATTTGTCCTTTATGAGAAGGCGATGCCTCTTACATGTATTTGGAAACCATAGTTGCGTTGAGCCTGGTATTCAGTTACATTGTAGCAAGTAGACAGGTCAATCTCACCATCCAGGTCAGAAGCCTGAGGGAACACAAATATGAGACAAACATGAAATAGAACAAAGAACTGTTCAACATTAAAATACACAATAACATCAAATAATAAGCTCACCTCCTCTGCAATAGAATCCTTGTAGTATTTCAGGCTGTGATCCGTCAAGACAAACCAGTATTTCTTCCACTACAACAGGGACAGGAGAAATAGACTTCTTTAAAGCAGCCACATACATCCACAGAGCATGTTACGGTAATAATAGAAGTAGTCACATATTGAACGTCCAGTCAGTCAATAACACCTGTGCTACAATGGCAGAGGTTGCCTCTCTTTATATCATATAAAGATGGATTTTGGAATCCTTCAGGCTCCACCCTGGTCTTTTAAGTCCATTGAAGATACAACATCAAAGTGTGACCACACCTCTGTAAAGGCCATAGAAGGCTACGGACAGAGGAGTGCTGTAGGTGCACAGTTCAGATGCTGTTTGAAGAGGCGTGTGACTCCCTTTCTGATGATCTTTGTCATAAAGAAACTTCATCAAAATGCCAACATTACACCTTTATCTAATGCACTGTGTCAATATGTCTGGATGATTTGTAGTTAGATACGTTCTTTCAATTTAGGTTTTACTTATGATGTTTTTTTTTTTACTCAAACAGCTTTTACTTAAGCGACCCACATAGACCCGTTTTAGTCTTTTTTAGGGAGGTACAGGGGGTGTTTAGGGGGAGATAGCAGGTCAACAGTAGATGTCACATAGAAATGGTGTTCATCATCTGAAAGCTGGAATCTGAAGATTAATTTGAGATGCTGCTCAGCACTGTGGGTCAAGTTGTTCTAGTCATAAATCAGAAACAAACATGAATTAATTAAAATAAATTGCGAAAGTGTATAAGGGCTAGGAACATTATGATAGAAGTATATGATGGCCATCCCCATGCTCTATTATGTCTCATAAGTTTTGTGGGTTGATACCATTTGTTACAGAGATTTGGTGCTAAATTTAACCATTTTTATCACTGGAGAATTAATAAAAATGATCAATAATCCCTCTAAAATACCACATTAAGACACCAAGACCTCGAGGAACATCATAGAAAAAGCCATGCTGTGATTTGGGATCAAAAACTTTTGACATTTGGAGATTTCTGCAAGAATTGCATTTTTCAGCGATTGGATGGCGAGAACTTCTGTTGTGTAAACTGCTCAGAAACCCCCTTATTGTCAATCTAGCTAGGAAAGCCATCCATCCGCTGAATGCTCTAGGTCTCTAGTCTGATCCATCCATCCTCTGAATGCTCTAGGTCTCTAGTCTGATCCATCCATCCTCTGAATGCTCTAGGTCTCTAGTTTGATCCATCCATCCTCTGAATGCTCTAGGTCTCTAGTTTGTGGCTGTAAAGTTTCATGAGGCTGTGATTATCCTAGAGGTCACCACAGGTCATTTTTCCTCACCAAAATCTAGCCCAACTTTGGAGCGTTATTTAGCCTCCTTCCTGACAAGCTACCATGACCCTGTTGATACTGATGCATTTCTTAGGTTTTCTAGTTTCATGTGATACCTTAACTCCAGCTCTAAAACTGAGCCAGATACAGCCTCTGAAAGGCAGCAAAGTCGGTCCGGATTGCCGATGATTCCGCGGGTCTCGGAGGGTTAATCATCAGCAATCAAAAATAATGATTTATTTTACTGTATTTGGCATTTTGTTTCTTTATTTTCTCTATTTTATTAGTACTTTTTTACAGACAAAGGCAGATTAACAGTTCATTAAGTACCTGGCCTTGCTCATCCAGCTTCACCATCCAACCTTTCTTGAAGTTCAGTAAATCCGGCTAGAAAAAGAAAAGAAAAGATGTTAAAAACCTGAAAACATCTGTCTGTAATAGTGCAGAAAAAAAACTGTTCAACATGCAAAATATAATTTTGCCATGTCATCTTTCTTTTAGAAAGTGTTGCAGTAGATTACCACCACTTACCGTAAAATATAGCAAGATAAAGCAGACTACAAATTCATCCAGAAAGAAGCCTCAAACAATTCTTAAATTACACTGGCAATATGTCAAATTCAAGTACAACAATACGTCTTTAAGAGCAGCAAAAACACATGCTCACTCAGTCAGTCAGCTGAGGGTAGAAGTTGACCCTACCAATGGATCAAGGACAAATTTAGAAGATGTGACATTGTCTAAATGTGGTCCACTGGCCAGGGGCAACTTCTGCCAGATTTGCCGTTCTGTGCTACTCCAGCTGAGGATGCAGATGCTCAATACTGTTGTGGTCTGCTGTGATTCCACACAGTGGAAGAAACACACACATGTGAGTGGTGACCTCGGGAAGCAGTGGTAAGTTGTGATATACACTGTCTCTCACACACACACACACACACACACACACACACACACACACACACACACACACACACACACACACACACACACACACACACACACACACACACACACACACACACACACACACACACCTGTCTCGCTGACAGAAATATAATAACACACATGACACAGAATGGGTGCAATGAATACACGCAGCAGGCAAAATCTGCACACAGAGGGAGCAGAATGAGGAGTATAACCTGGAGAGAAGAGGGAGAGGAGGGGGCTGCACTGCCCCCTGCAGCATGGAGGTTTGGCCTACAACATCCACACCCTCACACCTCGGCCAAAGAAATGTTAGGAAGATCTCACAATGCTGCAGTACATATAGCTGTGTGCATCATAAATGCTCCACTTCCCTCTTTAGCAATGTCCCCAGTAAAATTGGGAAAAATAAATCCTTTCCTGAGCAAAGCTCGACAGCAAAGCTGTGGGGACGACCACAAAGATCTTTCTCAATTTTTAATTCCCCTAACTCTGTTACCTAACCGAATCAGCCCCAATAACAACCCAGTGACCTCTCTCCACACAGCTGAAGACCTGGCACTGATGCTGACCCTGGATCCTACAGCTTAGAACAGGAGAGGCTTTGTCTGTGAGACCAGAGACACACTGAAACACCGTGGCCTTCAGGAGGAATTCCAATAATCAAGTGTTGCTTCATATCAAAACAATCAGAACAAATTTGATCCCAACCGTTATCATCAGCTGTATCAGCTACATCTCTCTGTAAGTAACAATCTCCTCTGCAAGTGCACTCGTTTGGTTTTTAACTCATATGCAGGCTCTCTAGATTTCGAGAATAAAGTCATAATATTATGAGAATAAAGTCATAGGTTTATAATAAAAAAGTCGTAATATTATGAGAATAAAGTCATAATATTACAAGAATAAAGTCATAGTATAACGAGAATAAAGTCGTAATACTACGAGAATAAAGTCAGAGGTTTACGAGAAAAAAGTTGTAATATTATGAGAATAAAGTCAGAAGTTTACGAGAAAAAAAGCTAGTAAAGTAACGTAAAGTTATGAATTTATTCTCGTAATATTACAACTTTTTTTCTTGTAAAGTTATGACTTCATTCTCGTATTATGATTTTTTTCCCATAATATAATGACTTTGTTCTCAAAATCTCAGATTGTTTTTTCCCCATCAATGTGGCCCTAATACTCCGTCGTACAGTCAGTTGAAAAAAAAAGAAAAAAGATCTTCAATTTTAATAACCAATTCACCTTAAAAATGCTAAACATTACCTAATTACCTAGCGGCCCATAACATGCTTAATGAAGTGTTTACATTCAAGGTGGGAGAGCCTGACCATATACAGTACATACAAAACCCTTGGGTAAGCATCAACGGCTGATTCTGGTTTTGTTGGATTGATTGTGTGTAACACAAGTGTAAGTTGCCCGAGGCAGCTTCCACGAGTCCTGCCATTTATAAACAATCATAACACAATCTACTGGTTCAGTCAAGCCCACTGTGGTTACCATGAGAAGTCATTTCCTCTATAAAAATATTTGGATGACTCGTGTTTATGCAGTGATGTTGCGCTCCCTGTTATTCCCTGATAATCAGAGGCACCGGATTCATTTCAGAAGTGGTGGGCTGGGGGCAAAAGTGTTTGTGTTTGTGTGTGTGTGTGTGTGTGTGTGTGTGTTGAAAAATAACGTATTTGTCCACCTGCCACTGTGGCTGGTGGATTTCAAAATCTACCAGCCACTCAATAGACTACCATTGTTTTTTTGGCATGTGACACTGTACATTTAATAACACGAGACAACTTTACCGCTAGTTTCTTCTCTGCTTCGATCGCCAACAGCTGTCTGCTCTGAGCACATCCACCTTCACTCTCTCTCCTTGTCGCTCAACCACACACTCCCTACACATACATTGTGCAAACTTACCCTTAAACCAACGACGTAATATGCAAACATGTGGATTGCACTTAAACCCTTCACACAATAGCAGGCCTATTGCCAGCATCAAAGCTTGGCGTGGCATTTTTACGAGTTGTTTTCTTCATCTACTCTCGTTCGCAATGTGGAACAGGGATGTAAATTGGGTGGGGGGGTCCTGTGTCCTGTGTGTGGGGACCCACTCAAATGACCACATGTGGGTGACGGGGACTCACTACATTGAGAACCTGTCAACATCACTGTATGCATAATAACCTTTGGCAGTCAGAAGATGCTGTAGAGAAGGACCCCTGGACCTCTTGATGAGGTTGTTTTACAAAAGCGAGAGAGAGAAAGCTAAAACACTCACCGTCATGACCGACTCAGTGGTCCTTCTGTCCAGGGACTTGGCTCTCCTCAGAGGCGGCAGGGCGGAGGGGAAATCCAGACCCTGACCCACATCATGCCTCTGCTCCTAAACAACACACACATGCATGTTTTTTTCTGCATTGTTTTTATACCTGTGTTTGGTTAATTAACTCAAACTCCAATAAAACTAAAATCAGTCTGTTTGGGTGGCCATTAGGGCTGTGTGTTGGCAAGAATCTGGTGATATGATACGTATCATGATACAGGAGTTACGATTCTATATATTGCGATATATTGTGATAGTGTAAGCTAGCCGATATATTGCGATTTAAAAAAAAATAACATCCAACATCATAGCAATACTTTTGGAGGACACATACACTGAGAGGGAGCATATATCTTTGCAATTTAAATAAAGTATTGACAGAGTTAATCTTTGCATTTAAACTATTAATTAAAAATCAATAGTATTTTTGAGAATCGATACAGTATCACAAAACATAATATCGCGATATTCTATATTTTCTTACACCCTAGTGGGCATTAATCACTGTGGACAATTGTCATGACAACCATTCCTTCTTTATCAAACCCACATTTTGTGAGAAACTGCACCGAGCCAAAGAGAATGAAAACAAAAAGCACACTGATAGCATGAGGCTGAACACGCCAACTCTAAATCTGTGTGCTTGAAAGCAACAGCACAGCAACAGGGCTCCTAAAGCTTGGTTTTGAAGTGGTTCTAGTCGAGCACAGAGGGCCGGGGTGGGAAAGGGAAGCGTAATCACCAGGGGAATCCCACCACAGAATGGAAACTGGAAATGAATACAGCACACACTGCTGACCTCTGACCTACAACCAAAACAAAGACCGGACAGGGAAGAGGGAGAGATGGAGGGAAGAGGGCGAGGGTGAAGGGAAAAGATAGAGGAGTGGGGGGGGGGAGATGCTGGGACATTGAAGAAAAAAAAAAAGAAAAAAACCCCACGCTCCGATGCTGAGCCCACATTTGTTCTGCCATGTGATGTTGTTTAAAAACACTGTTTACAAGTCTTACTGTATCTATTAAAAACTGTTGCACAATGTTGGCTTGGGCTGGGATGATTCACCTATCTCCTGATTCAATAGTATTACGATACTTGGGTGCCGGATTCGATATATATTGCGATTTTTAAGTATTGCGATTCAATGTTAGGATTTATTGAGATTTATGTTAACTATTTTAACACTAGATCATGGGGAAAAGTTGAATCATACACTTCTAGGGACTTTTACTTTGGAAAATCTCTAAATTAATCCAGTAAAAATGATTTTCAGCATGTATGTAGTCAGAGATGTCCTGAAGTCAAATATATCAGTCACTGTCAGGAATTATTTATAATAAATATTATATAATTTCCCTCACAAAAAAGTGGTGTTTTCTTTTTAATGTATAAGGGACATGTAATGTTTTACACTTCTGCTGAATATAATCCATCAATCTTATTTCCATAGATGTATTTTGTATCTACATTTCCCTTTGTTAACACCTTATTTTGAAAAGCGGACGTAGTCCCTCGTGTCTACTTCCTCTAACTTCTCCAAGGTGGTCTCTAGCTCTCCCGTCAGCTCCGTTCTCTTTATCCATCCATGGTCAGCTCCATCGGGGCCGTTTGAATGCAGAGAACATAAATGTCAGCATCTGGGTGATCTACAGTTGTAGCGTCGGCCTATTTGACCACGGAGATGAGAGCGACGGCCGGCTCGACCGCCACGTTACCGCGATACGATAACATTTCCTGTCCGTGACAGAGTTAGCATGCAGCTTTAGCCGTGATGTCTAGCTTTGGATTTAACATGTGAGGGTTCAGGTCGTATCCACGCCGACCCTCCACCGTTTTCTACTTTTTCGTTTCGGCTCACTGCGGTTTGTTTTGGTTTGACAGACATGGAACGGATATGACGTCACGTTGCTCAGACTACAAAAATAAAAGCGGTAACTTCCTTCTACCTCCACATAGACTCAAATGAAGCAAACATATCGATTCTTGCATTAAAAAATTAATTACAAAATCGGAATAGAAAAAATTGCGATACATAGGTGAATCCATTTTTTTTTCCCACCCCTAATGTTGGCGCTAGGTAGAAGAAGAACCAAAACTTCGGTTCCAAGTCGATGGCAAAATTCTGAGAACTAGTAATAACGTTAGCTGTTAGTAGCCGGTAAGCAGCACAGTCCTGCTTGGCTAAATAACAGAGCTAACAGCTAGCATACGGAGGTTGCACTGAGTTAAATTATAATGAGAATTGAGCGAAGGTAAATTATAATATTATCATGATGTCTCAAATGTAATCTTGTAAAATGTAGTTATTTGGAGAGAAACTGGCAGATTATCAGTATGCAAATGGTAATACAAGAGTGTATGTTGAAGTACGTGAGATGTATTGTTTTACTGAGGTGTTTACCTCTCTGTGGAAGCGTCGGTGTTCACTTCGGCCCTGTCTGGCTCCACTCCTGCCCGACTCTTCCACCTCCATTTTCTCTGGATTCTCCAGCTCCAAGGCCTCCAACTTCTCAATAACACCAGAGCGACTGCAAATCAACCCACAGACACACATACACAGCTGAGTTAAATGAATAACAACCCATCTAGTATTTCCTACATATTATCTATTTATTATTCTTCATTTTTTTCCAAGCACCGAAGGTACTGAAAGGCACTAAGATATGCCGTCAGACAAAATATCTTCAGCCCCTTTTTAACCAAACAGTCCCAGGAACAAAACCAGAAACTAAAAGTCCCCTTTTCTGTTTATGCTTCCACTGCATCTGAAGAACTGCTAAGATTAGGCAAATCAGACTGATGATGGACGATGGAAGCATTTGAGACAAAATGTTCCCACATGAGGGAGCAGCAACACAGTCATCGTGTTGCTCTTTGTATTTTCTGTGACTGATGTTTGATTGGATTTATTTAGATCCAAAAAAACAGCCTACGCTCACTGGTGTCCATCTGTGACCTGACACGGTACAATGAACACAGGCCTTTTGTTAAATGACAGAGGAATCTGCATTACAGAGAGGAAGAGGGTGAGAGGCAGTGGGAAATATTATATTACACTTTAGCCTAAATGTTGCCCTTATTTGGGGACTCTTGAGCCAAAGCTGCAGTCCTTAAAAGGGAATGAAGGAGAGGGAGGAGGACAAGGACAGTGTGAAGACAAATCCCCGCTGTATGATTCTTGTCTAAAGCACTGGTTCCCAACCTGGGGTCCTGACCCCAACTGAGGGGTCACCAAAGCCTAACAGGGGGTCGCGAGGCCTTCTTTATTTTAAGGGGTTTAAAGTTTCAGTAGTCAGTATATTTTTGGCATTATTGGGCAAAAATCCCATAATAACCTTTCAGCATATTGTAATTCAAGTGTTCTGAGAGAAAACTAGACTTCTGCTCCTCCTCATGGCTCTGTTTTCAGGCTTTAGAACACCTAGCCTGTGACGGGAGACTTTGACCAATCACAGGTCATTTCAGAGAGAGAGAGAGAGAGAGAGAGAGAGAGAGAGAGAGAGAGAGAGAGAGAGAGAGAGAGAG